>APFE031256039.1:15468-44388 GCA_000404065.3 Pinus taeda | reverse complement strand
TTTTTCCTATATACCATGGAGATTCGCCCATTTATTATACATGTAAATTTAGGGGGGTTCTTAAAATTTTCCCTGCCACTCTCTCTCCTCTCAGGGAAAAGATGACTCTATATTGGGATGCTAGTGGCTCTAGCTCCTTTCTGTAGGGTAGTTGTTATAAATTACAGTTGGAATTTCTGCAACCTCCCATTCTTCTTATGGTTTGTAATTCGAGTTGGATTGGGTTTTGTTCACTTGGTGAGAAGAATCCAAGAGAGCTCTAGGGTGTGGGATTGGGTCTGCAACCTCCTTTTTGGAAAACGCTATAGTTTTCCCTCACGTGTTATGTGGGTTTCAATTATAGAAGAGCCCCATTGATGTTCCACCTTCCGTGTTTGCTACGTAGTACAATGGCGCTCTAAGGGGATGGCCTCGGGATTCTGGGGAAACAGACGCCCACACTGAGGCCGGGTGGTGGAAAAGGAGGCAACAAATTTGACAATGGGTCGACAACAGATTTTCTTGGTCCCTCCCTGACTCCAGTTGTTTGTCTACAGTGTGCAAAGGAGCTCGTAGAGATTAAATTTGATCTCTCTGACATCAAGGACCTATTGTACCGACAAAGGGTGGTGGAATATGAAAACTCCGAGGTTATAGAAGCCAAAAGTAAGTAGGTTGAAAATATGGAGGACGAGGTTGGATCATTCTACACCATGATTGAAGACCTCCAAATCAGATGACCAAGTAGAGATCCCTTCCTTACGAACAGAGAAATCCTTCTGAAGTCCACAACTCAAGCATTGATATAAATTACCAGACTAATGCTAATGCTTAGCCTTCAATTGTAATGACTGTTTTTTTGTGTTTTCCTGTTGTCTCAATTTTGTCGAGTATATCATAGTAAGCTAAATAAGAGTATTGTTTCCACTGTATATTTTTGTAGTGAACATAGATAATTGGGCTTGGCTTATCAGTCTGTCAATGACAAAATTGAAACCCATGGATGGATTCAAATTGTAATTTACCCATGTATTTTGTTGCGACGAGGTGCATAATTAATGTAATGAGTACTCATTATTGTTTAAAAAGAAATTACATTGAAGCATGTTATTTTAGAAAATGTGGTAAATAGTGGTGTTATAATACAAAATGGTGTTATTTTCAATTCTTGGTAAAGGTTAGGTTATAATGATTAATTAATCATTAACCTAGTATTAATTGGTTTTTTGACTATAATTTTTTTACATACACCAATGGTTAAGATAAGGACACAATATCTTTCATTTATATAATAAAATTAAAATCTATTATTTGAAATCCTATTGGAGATGGGATTCATAATCTTATTTTACACCTCACACATATCAATGCTAATTTTTCCATTACAAAGCTTGGGTTAAGCTAAGTTTTCAATTATAATATGATGGGATGGAATTCATCCAAGTTTACAATTAGCCAAAATTTTACAAGTAAATAGATTTATATGGACGTTGTGAGCATTAATTGGTTCTTTCATCTATGTGCCACTTATTCTATCTTTTGATTGAAACTAAATTTGTTAGAGTGTAACCCACCGCTTCTCTAGTAACCATTCCATTGCTTGATTACTTTTGTGCATCACTTGTTACTGTTATTACTATAATAACAATAGTTGGCCTTTGCATAGAAAAAATTGCATATTGATTATGAGATAAGGAAGCCAACTTGCATAATAGTATTGAGATGAAATAGTAATCCTAAGATGATGAAACCATATGAGCTATTTTAGAGAATGAATGGGTGAGATATGTTTCATCAAAATATATGTATTTTTACATATTGCACTCATTAAAACTAGCTGAAATTATTTATTATTTGTTTTTATGAATTACATTCATTAAAACTAGATGCAAGTATTGAAATAATAAATAGCGATTACAATCCCTTGGAGGGGAGGTCACTTGGCAAAGCAATGTCATGAAGTGTTATATAAAATAAGAGAACCAATGTTCAAATCCCCTCAACTAACTCATGAGCCATGCATGGGGAATTTGTTGTTTTACCTAGAGGTTACCAATCGAAACCAATCCCACATCATGTGAATACAAGCTTGAACCAGCTGTTGGAAATTCCTTTAGTTGCAAAAAAAATGTGATTGTAAAAATTAGTACATCATGTGTGTGTGTGTGTGTGTGTGTGTGTGTGTGTAATTTAGTTTTTTATTATACATTTTCTATTTTTATGAATATTCATACATTTTCACTAAGCTCCTTGATTCGGGCTATCAATATGTAGAATCCTTTTTTATTGTTCAGAAAACAGACATATCAAAAACCAAAACTCACCATCGAATCCTTGAGATTTGCTAGCCACCATGGTTACATTTAGTCCCCCTTTTTTCTTGGAAATATGTGAAAACTTGATGGCATACAAAGGAGGATGCACCTTGAGGAAGGACAATCTTCTTGTTATATCTCACATAATCTCATACAAGAATGGGCATAAGGAAGGACTACTTACAATAATAATTCTAATGTAGACCCTTTTTAAGTGTGTGATTATATATATAAATAATTATATGCATCCACTCTATATTTTGGCCTTATGACATGCATTCAATAAATGGTTGGATAGGTTCTTGTGAGAATTATTCCATTCTATGACTCTTGAAAACCATCTGATGGACTAGCACAGAGACATCCTTTCAGAGTTGAGTAGCACCTGTGCTGCTAGTAGATAATAACAAGATTTGCCTTATTTCATTAAGAATTATATATTTCCACCTTTTACTACAATTGGATATGGAACATAGAGGGATGGTGACTCTCTAGCTACTTTGGGTGATGTTGGATAATATCAGGGACAAACTCAATTAACAAATTTATATAGTGCACCCACCTCTACATATGTAGTCTCTCCCCTTACTCTTACCTACACCTTTTCTACATATTACTAGTAAATCAGAACTTATACTAGACTTAATTAGTCTTAGCCTTTATAAATTTCCTAGGTTGTTTCTAGTTATTTTCTGAGGATCATTTCCTAAATGGTATATTTCCCCATTTCTTTGATCTTGACATGAAATTCTCTTCTCAATATCTATAGTTGATTAGTGTTCATATTATATATTTAACCTTCCAACATCATTTTACAATGGAGTTTTCCGTTGACCTTTCCTAGATTGTTGGGGACTAAGACCTTAGAATTTGTGCTTATGTCCGTAGGATAAGTATTACTTGATAATACATCCTTTCCAAGCTAGGGTTTTTCCATACGCCCAAAGCTACTAATGCTTGCTCAAATATGCAAGGAAAGGTTAAGATTGTGGGAAAATGACATTTATTGTATCTTTTTTGGCCTTGGAATAAGGTTCTTATAGGTCAAAAGTATAATCTATTGCCAGATCTAGCTTACTCGAATTTTTGATATAGGAAGTTTATATTTCCCTTAGAAATCAATATCAAAAGAATAAAATTTGAAATGGGATGTGAGTCAAGGGATAAATAGATAGCGAGATATCCCCCACGCCACTTGAATATCAAATAAGGATTAACAAATAGGCCACATTGACCCATCGATATATTATATATCAAAAAAAAATTTGGAAATTCAATGCTTATTTGAAGAAACGACATATGGAAGAGTACAACATTACTTACAAAATATTTTGCATGTATATATATATATTCCACAATATTCCAATATGCTTTTTTTACATTGTTTGCGGAAATGTTAACTTTGATACATTGTGCAGAGGAATATTTGTTCCCTTACCCACCCGGTCACCTTTTTATCTTAACTCCACATAATACTCTCCTGACTCCCCCGCCACCCCCATGAGTATTAATGTTTTTTCTATGCTATTTGTTAACATTATTTACAATGTCTTTCGTTGTCCTATGTTGTGTCTTCTTCTTTGTAATGTGATTTCTTACATTGTTTTATTGATTTATCAAATTTGAAAATATTTCTATCAAAAAGGTTCTATCACACAAAATTTAAACAAATTTATATATCAGTCATTATCATACTGAGTTGAAACAAATTTGTAAATCAAATTCTTATTCAAAGAAACAACATATGGAAGACTACGACATAACTTATAAAATATTTTACATGTATACATACGTGTATATTCCACAATATTCCAATATATGTTTTTACTGTGCCGAGAAAATTACAATATATAGCCTTTAACATATACTGAATTTCAAAATTGGTTGAGCAAGTAGAAAAATTTGGTTACAATTTCTTTATTATTCAACCATTGTTCCTGGAGGTTGATGCATCTACTGATTATGTTGCGAGAATGGAGGTCTAATTGCTCCATTCATGGTTTTCAAGAGCTCTTCTAAGAACATTCTTATGACATCAAGTTCATCTTCGAGCCACTTAAGCATTTGTTGAAGTCCTAATATGTTATCCATTAGCATTAAAATATCTGGGCTAAGGATTGAGATATATCGATTGAGCATTAAGATATATTTTTTATCTACATATACCTATTCTTGTGCGCTTCTACCATTTTTTATTTCGACTGTATGTCTCATTGTTGGTATTAAATTAAAAAAATAGTAGACAAATAATAAAGCAAATCCTGAAAACACTCATCAGTTTGAAAAGAAACAAAGCAAGTCGATTGCCTCGAGATTTTAGTGGTGAATTTGATACTAATGGGTCTAAAACAAGATGAACATTGGCAAATCACTTTACCAAAGCTATTAGAATTTTTCAGAGCTAATAGACCTGCATATATTGCATCAAAGGTGATAAGTCATCTAAATCGTGAATTGACATCAAATTTCTAGAAGGGTGTTTAACTACTATTAATTTTAATGGTATTCATTAACCAATGATTGCCATCAATATGACTAGTACTGACTTTCTTGATCTATAATAAAAAAATATTGTTATGAAATTGGTTACTTTAAATCACATCCATTTTTCTTAAATTCCAACTCGAGATAGTCCAATTGATAAGATTGTGTTTCATGATTGCTCTGTTTGGCACACTTTAGAAATCGATATCAACATACTAATTTATTAATATCCTAAATCTCATTCTATTTTGATTAACTAAATATCTCCTACAAATAAATACGTTTCTTTTCAACATATATTCAGTGAAGCAATGCATATTTAGGACATTTACTTTGTTAACTTATTTTTCTATCGGCCAATTTTTTCCTACCAAATAGAGCAAACAAACCTTGGTATTGACATTTGTTGAATACTAACTGCATTAGTGATTTCACATTTTTCAATTGAAATCATATTATCTAATATTAAATTAGTTGTGTTTTTAATCCATGTGAGGGAGAAGTGTTGCATGGGAAAATAGATATAGACAATTAACTCTATTTGTGAGGCAGTTTCGTATCTTAAATCGATATGGTTTCTAACATTTTATATTAAGCTAAAACCTATCATTTCAAAACTATTATCGTTATAATAGGAGTTCTATTGCTCTTCCATAAACGATCATCATTGTACGAAGTTTTCTCTACACCTCTACATTCTGCATAACATATATAAGGTAATATTAATTATTACAATAAGAGATATAAGGTAATATTAATAATTACAATAAGAGATAGAAGGAAATATTAATTACTAAAATAATATACACTATGAAAAACCATAGATTTGAAAATCAAATTGTGAAAGTTTAGTATTCTAAATAGATTAGAAATTAGTAGTTTCTAAAATTGAACATTGCAACTATAATTTACATTGTAACTTATGTGTGTTTACCCATGTATGTAAAGGTAGCATGTGTGGAGCTATTTTTGTTCCTTGCTTCATACATTCATTCTTTGCACACACTTTATGGTGTACTCTCACACATGATTGTTGCGACAATCTTTGCACATTTTTTGTCCATATAATGAAACATTTGTGTGGGAAAATGGATTTTCAGAAAAAGGAACATACACTTTACCCAACAATGTCCCGAATGTATGTATACATTTCCACACATTATATATTTGGTGTCAATGTTCAAACTTGAGTCTTGATATAAAGTAAGTGTGGAGACGTGGAAGTTTGAACAACCAAAAAAGCTTTGCATAAAAGATATTAGGCTAGATCACTCCACACAATAGATAAAACGTCACAAAAAATAGAATAAAAAACTTTAAAATCAAATTCCTCCTGCATACATTTCTTCTTGCAAACTGCAAATCGTCAATTTTTATGTCATTTGATCCACATAATTACTCATTTGACAATAATTTTTTTATTGGTAAAACAAAACTAGAAATTACTTTATCGTCGCAAATTTCTTTCATAAGTGTGCTTATATTATTTAAATAATGAAATGGTTATACTTGACATTGTAATTTACGCAATTTGGATGTGTGAGAATGTGGACGAGGCATAATAAGGCTTCATCCGCACTCTGCATATATCGTTTAGATTTTGAATTGTTCCAAAATTTAATAATATAATTCATCAAAAATTTTATTTCTTTAATTAAATAAATTGATTTAAGATAGCCAAATGAGCATGTTTTTAAAACTATTTATCTATTCATTTGTGCATTTCAACATTGCTTTCAATTGACCAAAAGGTGACGATTTTTCTCTTAAATTGAGTCGCTTCACACATGGAAATCTCCACACACCGAAACATTGACTATGACCAAATCAATCTAACTTTAACTTTTTGACCAAATCAAATTTATTTAATAATAAATTTTATCAATTTCTAAAAATAGCAAGAACTTATGATACAATAAATTATTTTGCTAAAGATGAAAGCATGATCTCATAATGCATTAAACTATGGGATTTATTTTCCAAAGTGTTGTAAAAAACACCATATCTCATTTTATAATAGTCAATGCTAAATTACTCCTTGTAATTAATTTGCAGAGAAAGGAGAAAGGATGTCGGGGAAGTGCGACTGAAAGGGTGTGCAGAGACATTGGGTGTGGGGGATTTTGTTAAGGAGAAACAACTATATCAAGTAATGATTTCTTCCTCTTAAATGCACATAAAGCTAAGCTAATTTTGTGAATGACTATCTTGTTAGTGATTTCTTTGACAATGTTATAATTGATATTGTTACTAATCCCTAAGAAGCTTTCATTTTAAATGTTTTTTCCATTTTAAAGATTTGATCACAGTGTTTTGCAATATGCTAAATAAAAAATATTTGTAATGCATCGAAGAAATCACTAGATATCAAGAAAGAGTGAAGCATAAGATATTAAAGACCAAAAATAAATTCGAGCACATGGGGATTGAATACAATCTCCCAATGAAACAAAATGATCATAACATCAAATTTCAAATAAAAATAAGTGAAAATAAGGAAAAAAGAATAGGTGGATGCCAGAGGAGGAAAAGCGAAAGCTTGAACGATCGAAAATGTTAGAAGCATTTGTAAATGAAACTAAGTACCCGTTTATAAAAAAAAAGGATTACAATGTCGATAACAACTTTAAAAAAAGTTGCTTCACTGCCAAAAAGGAAAATAAACATATATCTAGAAAATTCTTAGGATTAGCACATATCCAAAATCTATTAACTATGATGGGTAGTTATGTAATAGGATTCTCTATTCCAACTTTTTCCTGACGATGAACCACATTAGTTGGTTCGAAACGTTGACCAACAACGTAATATGTGATTAATCTGAAAGACATTATCAAATAGGATTCTCTATTCTTGAACTCATTGAAGACGGAAGCTAAAAATCACAGTTTACATGTTTATCCATATGAGCCAATATTCCTTCGAAGCGATTCAATTTCTCCTATAAACTCTTCGAACCCCTCTGCAAATTCGCTAATATGTCGTGCATCTACCACTAGTTGTAGTGGATATTATTCATGAATGAGATCATAGTATTCTGGTCATCATGTCTGTTACTTACAAGTTTTTTTTAGAAGCATTTTGAGATATGCAAACTCATTAACAAAGTTGAATTGATCAAATGAAGAGGCGTTAGAATCAAATATGTTTACAGAGGTAGGATCTATAACCTTTCCATGACCAATGCTCTCCAGGTGATGTCGACTTGACTTTGTTAATTCACCAACTCCATGCCTCACTCTACCTTGTTTGCGTGGCATCTTGTATTTTACCAAAAAACAAAAAACAAGAAATACTTGATTATAATAATGCTATTGGCGGGTTAAACTAGCAACATATTTACATTAAACATAACAACGAGTTAGCTAGTAACAATAACAACCCACTTAGACTTGCATTGCAATGAATCAAGACCTAGTCCCAAAAGAAACTGTTTAAATTAATTCAAAAATTGGAAAAGAAAATTTGTAGAATAGAAGTTAATAATAACAAAAAATACCGAAACTGGAGCATAGAAGCATTCCACCTTTTATTGTTATCAAATTTGAAAAAAACATAATATCATATAATTAGATTTTTTGAATAAGTAATGTTTAATATCCATATATGAAATTTATCGATATGTCTCTCTTTAATTCATTGGCTATACCCTACCTCAATGTAGATCGTCGTTAATTTATCCATTTCTCGACTTTAGGTGTAAAATATTTTTTTCCCAATCTTTTCATAAACCAATTCCCCCCCCAATTTTAAATATTTCTATAACTTAATTTACATATTTGTCTATTTCCCTTTCCAATTAACATAAGAATTTATTTGGTAAATCGACATTGTATAATGATTAATTATTTTTAACAAGTTGATCGATATTATAAAATAGTCTTTTTGGTATTTATTTACCGAATGCATGCATAAAAATTTCTCTAAACTAGTTTCCGTTCTTAAAAAGTGGAAGGCAGAGTGGAAGGTTGTGCGGAAAGAAATATGAGTGGCATAAACTTTGTTCATTCTCTTTTACAATTTTGTATATGTTACCCATTTGCACATAGCAACTTTCTGGAGCACAAATTACTGGATACTAAGAACTTAATTAAGACTAATAATGAAATGGTTATTCCTCACATTGCAAGTTATGGAGTGCGAAGATGCGTGATTAATTGATTAAAGTAATGGAGAGTTCAAATTTTGTCGTTAATAACAAAATTAGTAAAAGGCAACTAGATTACATGAAATCAAAACAAACTCCTTAATTCATGCAATTTTGAAAAATAATAGTTGATGCTTTATTATATTCAATGCGATTTTTTCTAAGTAACCGATATAGTAATAGATATCTACACATGGTTACATTGTTTCACAAAGCATGTTTCATATGTAAATAACCTAACTAGAGGTATCCACTACAATTTCTTCTTACTCTATCAATGTAAAAAATGCCAATTTTGTAACACAAATAAACAAGAATAGAGAAACAAAAACCATTAGCAAAATTCAATAGAATTGAATTCGCGTAAGCTCTAAATTTATAATGATTTTAGTATCACTCTGCTACAAATGCTTATGATCTCAATAGTACCAGCCATTAATATATGAAATATATTTATTAATCATAGAATTAAGCCTTAATTAGGATTTTATGATGTCTTGATTATGTATTTATTATTATTCTATATCATATAATCACCAAAATGTTTTCTGCAAACAATGAAATGTGTGCATTAAATGTGTGAAGAATATCATTTTAATCTACTATAATGCATGCTTGTTAACAAGTGTATTGATTACGTGTCGATTCACTGAATGAATGGAAAAAGAAAACTATTTTATAATATCCCTAAATACATTCTTCTTGATATTTTTATGATCGATAATTGTTATAGCATCATTTACCACCTTTGTATACTTGATGCTCTGAGTCATGTCCTTGGGCAGCCCTTTCCCTTCAAACTTGGTCTAAATATTAAAAAATATTATTTTAAATTCCATACACGTCTTTGTCTTGCAAAAAGCACGTGCACATGTGGGTTCAGCTATACCCAACCCGCATATATGATTTAAAATATGAAAAAAATATAAATTCCGTAGTTTTTGGGTGGGGTTTACAGATTACACCAGAAGCCTACCTACAGGAGCCCGTGGTCTAACTATTTCCCAACTGAAAAAACTTTTTTGAGTTCATATAAAGACACCTCATGGGGAAGGCCTAAGGGGAGAGAAAAGTAGGATATTGATATTATATCCAACTTGTCCCTGATTAAGTCTTATTTATCTCTATGCCTCCTGCACTCCCAACTATAGGAAACCTCTGTTTCCTCATTGTGATGTCCATATAATTTATATGGAAACCATGTGTGTGTGTTTGAAAGAGGATTGTTGAGGCTTGGGCCGGACGGATCCTGAGGAAGGTTTCACTTGGAGTCGGACAAGGATTAGGTTGTATTCTTCCACATTCTTTTGCTATCATCAATAAAAAAGCCATATCTTGTTCCTAATGTTTAGATCTTAATGATTTAATTCATGTTTTAATCTAAAAAATGTATGATTTCATGTTTTATACTTATATGTTTATATGATCTAATACTTCTATCATGAACATTCTTTCAATTACTGATGTTGTATATGCTTTTCTTGAATAAGTTGCATGTTTTAAGGCATTGGAGGAAGCAAAGGGTTTGGACCCTATGGTAATGACCTCAAACGTAGGACCTCCGGGTAATAATTCTTCTTCCTACTTCAATAGTTTAAGTATCAAGGAAGCTTTTATGTTTTCTTCTTGTTGGTTTATTCCCTCTGCTCTGTTGGGGTGCTCAACCCATGCCCTAAGGTGTATTATTCCCGTAACAGAATTGGTGACTCTACTAGGGAATACATTTAGTATTTCCTAGTTTGGGTTGTTTCTTGCTTGATCTGGGCTTTCTTATTTGGTTTCCTATCTTTCCAGTATCTTTGACTTGTCTACAACTTGGGAAAAAAGTCTGATCTTTTAGATCATACCTAATTTTTTTTATTTTTCCTTACTGACTTTTCTATACATGAGTTTTAGTTTACACAGCCACATATACATGATGTTTGTCCAAAGAAACACGTGTTTCCTTGAGAATAGTCACGTATACAGGTGGGTTTGTCACTTCACAGTCGTGTATGCCTAGTTTTATTTTATTTTTTCCAATGTTGAGTTCAGTAAATGCTTTTTCTTGATGTTTCTTGCTTCTTTTTAATCATTGATTGTCTTGGAAAGTCATGCTTCTGGCAAAAATTCGGTTTCCTCTCTCTATTGGCGAAAAGACCTAGTCAAATGAGGGTTTGCTTTTTGGTAAGGTGTTGGTTTCTCTGTTTGGGTTCAATGCCTCCTAGTGAAGTTCTTGGCTGTTTAGAGTCCTTGGAATATAGAATTGGTGTCAATTCATTTATAACCCAGCCTTTGTAATACATTTCCTTGCTTTCTTGAAAGTTGGTGTTCTTGGTTTTTTCTTGGTTTTTGATAAAGTTTTTCTTGAAATCTTGCAAAGTTTTCTTGGTCTTCTTTAATTCTTTCTTGTTTGCTAGAGTTTGTGTGCTGATCTTCAGATCATTTCATTTGAGTTTGTAGCCTCTTGTCACTTTAAGTCTTATCATGCTTTTGATATCTGTGGCTTGGGAAGTTTGAGGTTCTTTATGCTTGAATTTGATTTTGAAGCCTTTAGTACTTTTTGTTTTCTCGAATACTCTTTTTGTCCTTAAAAAGAAAAAGATAAAAACATTGTTTTATTGCCTTTATTTTTTCTTTTTGTTTTTTTTTTTTGGTCTCTTTATCATTTTGAGCAAGTGTGAAGTCTTTTCATTAGGTTGAATTCCCTTGATTTTGGGAAGAGTTTGTGAGTGAATTTTTTCTTCTGTTTGTCAAGTTTGGCCTCTTGATTGTTTTGAGAAACACATTTTCTTGTTTTTAGAGTACTCTTTTGAGTCTTGCATTAAGAATTTAGTTTGCATTAAGATAGTTGCATTGGAAGCATTTTTATTCTTTTGGTAGATTTTGAGTGTGTGAGTGTGTGTTTAAAAAAAAAAGAAAAAGATTTTTTTTGCTTTCATAGTTTGTTCAGAGAACCTTGCATAAATCTCTTTTCATCGAAATAAAAAAAGTTGCATGTGCATGTAGCTAGGTTTTTTATTGATTTCTTTTGTGTCCCTAACATCATAAAGTTTCACTTCCATCTTACCCCTGACCTAAAAAAAGCCATTAAAATCAAGCGCTTAATCTAAAATGAACTAGAATTTTTTTTATTTGTCATAGTCATATTAGGGCTTTGGAATAGGCAAGTAGAGAGTTAAATCTCCAAGGCCACTCTAAATATAAAACGTGGAAGTTGATTAAAATAGTGAAAATAGTGTCGTGAAGTTGACTGGGAAAGTTCTTATCTTCTGGGAGCTAAGCACGAGGGTGAGTGAAGGAAGGAAAGAGAGATACCCCTTCTCCAACTTGCTGGATCCTGACCAGAGACTATTCCACTTGGCTGCCGATACAAACTGATGACCATAGTTTCCTTTCCTATGGACTACATAGGTGACAACGGGGGGGAATACTCGTGGTTACACCACTCTCATTAGTACTTTTGGAGGGTGCCCTTGCAAAGATTGGGTACTTGCACCAGCAAAGGATTTGTTTGGAGGTCAGCTTAATTGTTTCTATTACCTTCGCTAGTAGGCTTGGGCCGTCATTATCCCAAACTATCTTCGAAAGGTCCTTTACATCACTTTCTTGTATTTTGGTGTCTGGTCCTAATCACCCACAGTATAAATACCTAAAAGTAGCTTAATTAATTGTACCTTTAGGAACATTTCAGTGAGTGCTCTTTTCTCCTATATTTCCATAGCTTTATAATTTTTTGAGTCTTTACAAGTTATCATAATAATTAAAAGTGGTTGATCGACTAGTGTGTTGGTCCAGGAGGCTTCATGGGTTCTCACCTATGAGTGTTGGGCCTTCTTCTAGAAGGTGAAGGAGAAATTCTACTGGTGATTTTCAATCAATAACAACGAACGCATTAGAGATTGATCCTCCACATCAGGCTATAGTTTCCCAGGGTAGACCTAGTGAAAGTCATGATTTGGATAGGGATACCACTATCCTTTCAAGTGTCCTCTTCCAGTTGGAAGACAAAGTTGAGGTTGAAGAGATTCATGAGTCACCTATGACTCCCTCTTCAGCTCTTCCTCCTAATTATCCAGACGTTCTTTTATATGTTGGGACCCCTACTCATAGGCTGACAAGCCCTGTTTTTATCGTCCTTTTCCTTCAATGGCCACTGCTGGGAGCACGAATTCGACTATGAGTGCTACTAGTGAGCATACTCCTCTTTCCGTTCAAGGAGGAGGTACTATTACAATACCTACTGTCACTCCTAGTGCTACAATATTTGGCTCTACTTCCATTCCATCTTCGAGTGGAGGCAGTCAATCGTTTGCTTCCCACACTGGTTCCTTCCCCTTTGGGATGCCTTCTAGTGCAATTCCCTGAGTTTCGCTATCCATCCCATCCACTATTTCCACAACCATGACTTCTATGGCTAGTGGTTCAACCTCTTTCAGGATTTTCCTTTTGAAAGTGGTCACATACCACATTCTAATCCTTATTTATGATCTCTTCCTTTTCCGCTCGAGGTCAAAGTTATAATCCTTTCAAGGGTGGACTAACCCTGCTTTTAGTGGTTTAAGAACCAGGAATCTATTTTCTTTTGGTCAATAGGGGAACATGCCTTACTCATTCGTAAGTTCCTTTTCGGTTTTTCCTCCCTTTGCTAATGCATGGAACCATGACCAAGGGCTCTCCTCTCCTTTTAATACCTTGCTTGGGGGAAATATTCTTGGTTATGGTAAATTTTCGGCAGGAGTTGGTCGAACTCTGAATTTCTCTGGACCACAAGGTTTTCGTTAGGGTTTAGTTTCTTCTATGAGCAATCCTTGGCAACTTGGTGCCTCTACAAATCCAAGAAATTATTTTCATACTGTTGGGAATCCGTCTCATAGTGGGTGGAATTCTCAAGCTCCTATGCGCTTACCATTCCTAACAATCCTAATTTTTCTAGATCTCTTAAAATTGATGAATGATCCCATCCGAAATAATCTGGCATGGCCTTCAGTTGCTACAAAACTTCCATTAGATATCTCTAAATTCGAAGGAATGTCTAGGGAGGATCCAAATGACCATATAACAAAATTCATTTATGGTGTTCATCTAACTCCCTAATTGACAATTCAATTAGGTTGAGATTGTTTCAGCGCACCTTAACTGGGGATACCTTTGCTTCATTTGGTGAGTTGTATACTATGTTTTAAAACCATTTTTAGTTGCTCATTCTGTATGATGTTGGAACTGAGCCATTGTCTAATTTCCAACAAGATACAGAAACTCACATTGCTAACAATATTCAGGAATGGCGGAGAAGGAAGAGGCTCATCAAAGCCTATATTTACAACCAAAAATTTCCAAGGATGTATCTCTTTCCGGAGTGTTCACCAAAGACCAAGCTATCTTTAGAGCCCAACAATTAGAACTTATATATTCTCAATCTAGGATTCTCTAGAATATTTTTCCTAATGCTCTTCGACCCAAGATCGATTTAGCTAAACTGAAGCTAGGTCCCCATGCCGACAGGATTGTCAGATCAATCGACAATAGTATGACTAACCTACTAAGTCAATTGCAGTAGTTGTCTTTACAAACTCCTTCTTCAATTTAGGCATTGTCGTCAGTGTTTACGCCTTCTCAACCTTCAACTATTAACGATGTTCAATCTTCCAACTTGAAAGGAAATCAATAATCTGATGGGAAGAAGAAGGGACGAGGTAAGAAGAAAGAAAAGGATGGGAAGGGTAATGCGAGAAAACCCAGCAATAATATTGGGGAGGGTTAAAAGGACTCTAAAAGGAAAGTTAAGTTCCCTTGCAAGTTATGCAATGGAGATGATTTAACTCATGTTTTCCCTAAGAGTTAGGATGCTCAACGCTTGTTAGTGCAGCAGGGTTCTTCTAGCTCCCAGGCAGTTCTAACTAACCCTTTTCCCCAAGGGAAACAAATGTTTGTTGGCATGAATGATACTACTTGAAACCCCATAGGGGACAACTAGGAAAGGGAAAATCCATCAAATGTATATATGATGAGTACTCATGTCGATGTTGCAACAAGATCACATGATTATGGTGAGTCGAAATCCTCTAAGGCTAAGTCTACTCCTAATGTTTTAGAGCCGCTCCATATTGAGCGGATTGCCATTGAGTCCATACCTCAAATTCTGAAAGGCTCTGCAAAATGTTCTATGATTAACCCTAATGCTAGGGCTACCCAAAACTACTCCATTGTTGAAGATCTGGCCCAAAGCCCTTGTGCGATGTTTATTAGAGGTACTCCAGTCGTATCTTACACAAAGGAGAGCACTACTCACTGTGACTGGAGATATAGATCCATAAAAAAAGTTATTGGTACATTTGACATGTCAAATATTAAGAAGAGACTACCTGATCACATGGCTTTTCAAATTAAATCTACATATTGAAAGATCAATATCTTTCGAACTATAGTTGATGAGGGGGCTTCCACATGTGTCTATGTCTATTGCATGTTGGAAAGCTATCATATGTCCTCATGTTGTTCCTTCACCTAATATCTTGATTACGTTTGATGGTCATTCTCATATGCTTCATGGAATTATTCCAGCCTTTCCCATTTGTGTTGGGGGCAAGGTGGTCAATATAGAGGTGGAAATAGTCGATGAAAATTTGGATTATAATATTCTATTGGGACGAAATTGGATTTATGAATTGGATGCCATTGCATCATCATCATTTCGCATCCTATGCTTTCCCCATGAAGGGAGAATTTTTACTGTTGATAAGATGGAGTATTCACTAAAAGAATCCAATGCATCCTTTGATTACTTTATTCCCTTGGTGAATAATCCCAAGAAACATGTTGAGAATTTAGGAGTTGAATTTTTTTCCTCATTGATGGGTACTTTTGATCTTCCTTCTCCTGTATCTAGAATAAATGACATTTCATTATCCAATACCTCTTCTCGAAGAGATTCTTTTAGAACTCATTATTTTTCATATGCTTGGCCCTTACCCCCTTCTACCACCACATTAGAAGCAAATAAAGTGGGTGGAATGGACTATCCTATGTCTGCAACTGAAATTGCTTATCAATTTATTATCAAAACTACAGATTACGATCCTACTCCTCTTTCATTGGAGGAATTGGATGGAGATGTAGCTCTGGCTTGGACTCTTGACTCTACTACTTCTATGGGCTACCTTGATACTATTTTACCATATGAGGAAGCACTCCTAGAAGCAATGATGGGTATAGACAGACCGTGGGATGATTTGCATCATCATTCATATTTTCTCCTAGACTTGCGTGAAGTAGAATCAAGTTTGTCTAGTCCTTTGTTGATTGGTGATATTCACACAGTTTTAAACCTTTGGCTCCAACATAGATTTTTTTCGAAGGCAACATGTCTGTTATTTCAGAAATTATTCTAGTGAACATCTCCAGGAATTCCAATATAATCGAGAATGTTTTCATCATAGCTAAATTCTCCCTTGAAGAAATTCAAATCTATACTGATCTTTTTAAAGAATTTTGTGATGCATTTTCTTGGTCTTATGAGGAAACACCTGGAATTGATCCATGAATAGTCCAACATGACATCAAGACTTATGCAAATGCAAAGCCCATATTGAAAAATCTTCAGCCGGTAAACCCTAGGAAAGCGACAGCTATCAAAGTCGAGGTTGAGAATTTGCTCAAGGAAGGTTTTATATACCCCATTCCATTGACTAACTTGGTCTTGAACCTAGTCCTGGTTCATAAGAAACAAGGAACGATCCGTGTATGTGTAGACTTTAGGGATTTAAATAAGGCTTGTCCTAAAGATAATTTCCCCACACCATTTATTGATCAGATTATCGATGAATGTGTGGGAAATGAGATTTTCTCCTTCATGGATGGTTTCTCAGGCTATAATTAGATTACTATTAGTCTTGAAGATTAGCATAAGACAACTTTTATTTCCCCTAGGGTACTTTTGCATACAAAAATATGCCTTTTGGCCTTAAAAATGTTGGAGCTAATTTTCAGTGGGTCATGTATTATCCTTTCAACGATATAAAACATATCATCGAAGCTTATTTGGATGACCTAACTGCTCATTCTTGAAAGAGAATTGAACATCGTCATCATCTTTGATTGATTTTTGAGTGTTGTTAATTTTACAAAATTTAGTTGAATCCAAATAAATGCATTTTCGCTGTCACATCTGTTCGATTATTGGGATTCATCGTACCTACTGAAGGGATTCATGTATATCCTTTCATGGTTGAGGCAATACTTCAGTTGCCTCCCCCGTCTACCATCAGTCAACTTCAAAGTCTCCAAGGAAAATCTAATTTCTTGATTAGATTTATCGTTAATTATGATGAGATTACAAAGGGATTTATGTGATTGTTGAAGTAAGGAATTTCGTTTCTATGGGATGATTTCACTCAGTGCTCATTTGATACTTTTAAAAAAGCATTGGCCTCTGCTCCATTACTAGGTCCACCCAATTATAGCAGGGATTTTCTCTTATATCTTACTTGGCTAGAATCAACCATTGGTATGGTTCTGGTTTAGGAAGATGATTCTCTCCATGAGCATGTGATTTATTATCTGAGCCAAGGCTTGGTAAGTCCTGAACTACAATATTCTCCTATAGAGAAATTAGCTTTGACAGTTGTTCATGTTGTCCAGCGACTTAGACAATATATTCTTCTTAGGAAAACTTTTTTCTTAGCATTTCTCAATCCATTTTAGTTTGTTCTCACTAGATGAGTGATTGCGGGAAAATATAATAGATGGATTTTTATTTTATAAGAGTTCGATCTTGAGTTCTTGTTAGCCAAATCTAAGAAATCGTTAGTCTTTGCAGAATTAATTCCAGAGTTGCCTTGTGAAGAAGAAATAGTTTATGATGAATCATTCCTTGATGAGCATATTTTTCTCATTTCTTCACAAGATCCTTGGTATGGAGATATTATTATATATCTTCATACTTCAAATTTTCCCCTCTCTTTTTCAAAGTATGAGCCAAGAAAATTGAGTCACTTAGCGAAAAGTTATGTTATTATCGGTGACACTTTATATCATCGCGGGGTTGATTCAATCCTTAGACGTTGCTTAACCTTAGAAGAAGGTGAGGCAGTGCTGAATGATTTCCATAGTGGAGCTTGTGGTGGTCATCTATCTAGGCTTGCTACAACCCAAAAAATCTATCTAGGCATGCAGAGTATTTTTGGCCTTCGATTTTCAAATATTGTATTGAAGCGGTCAAAAAATTCTATCCTTATTAGGTTTACACTCAGAAAATGTGCGCTCATCCAACTCCACTTTTCCTTGTTATTACTGTCGGTTCGTTCACAAAGTGGGGCATTGATTTTTCAACTTGTAACCCACCTTGGGAAAACGGTCATAAGTATATTATTGTAGCAGTGGACTACTTTACCAAGTGGGCCAAAGCTATGCCCACTGTAGTGAATGATGGTGAAATAACATCCCTTTTTCTTTTCAACCAAGTCATTTCTCATTTCGGTATTCCAAAGGAGATTTACAGTGACCATGGCAGTCATTTCTAGACCAAGATGATGGCTGAATTAGCTCTCAAGTTGGGTTTCCAGTAGAAGCATTCGTCTCCTTACTATCCTTAGGTCAATGGTTAGGTGGAAGCCGTGAATAAATCCCTAAAAGTTATTCTGCAAAGGATAATTAATAAGGCTCGATCCAATTGGCATATCATGTTATATCCTTTGCTTTGGGCATACTAGATGGCTGTTAAGACCACTATAGGTTTCACTCCTTTTCAACTGGTATATGGATTGGAATCGATATTCCCTGTGGAATGTGAAATTCATTCTCTTAAATTAGTTGTAGAAGTTCTTCTAGACACTTCTAGTCTTGAAGAACACATCGTTCAATTGGAACATCTTGATGAGTAGTGTTGAGATGCTACCACAATTAATGAAGCTCATAAAAAAAGAGTGAAAGTCCAATATGATAATGTTGTGCATCCTAGGGTTTTATCTAAAGATGACCTTGTCTTGATCTATGACCAAGACAAAGACGCCTTAGGGGGACATAAGTTTAAACCCATGTGGTACAGTTCTTTTATCATTAAAAATTTCTTAAATGGGGAGCTTACAAATTGGTTGATTATGATGGAAACGAGTTGTCGGAGCCCAGAAATGGGCTCTATCTTAAAAAGTATTATGCCTAGGTTTTTGCCTAGCATTTTCTTGGTTGTAGATATTGTATATATTTTTTCATATCTCTCTATAGGTTTCATAGTGATATCAATATTTTTTATATTCTTTGGTAGGTATCAATGGATGATTTGATATATCTAGGGTTCGCTGATGGTGCTAGTCGACACACCTGGAATTTGGCTTCGACAGCTTAGGTAATTTACTATCCATCTAGTTAGTTGTTGGTTTCAAGAGGCATATGTATCAACCCTACTTCAAATAATGTTTCTGAATATATTGTTGTGGTTAGCCTACTATTTGAAGCAATATCACTTGGTATTAATTCATTAGTAGTATACTTGGATTCAGAACTGGTGGTTTCTGAGTTAAACAACATCTATCATGTGTGAGATCCTTATTTATATCACCAATTTCTGAGAGTGCATTTATTACAAAGATCATTTAATTTTATCACATTTATTCATATTCCATAATCAGAAAACTCATTTGCTAATTCCATAGCTAATGAAGCATTAGATTAGCATATTAATCATTCATCACATTAAAAAAAAAAAATAATCCAACATCATCTGTATATATGATCTTCACATTATGAAAGAGTTTGTATATAGAGAGAAGTTTTTGTTCAAAATGTTATACAAAATTGGGACAAAAATGTCCTATAAAATTAGGGCTTCAGCCCAATCATGCCTATCAAAACATGGACATATCTAATCTATATCTATGGTTCTAGCCCTAGATGTGCATCTCAGAAGAAGACGATGGCATTAGCCACCCATTGGAAGAGCTGCACCCAATCTCGTGGTACTCCTACCACACATCTCTGCATAGCCTCTGGTAGATCCTCTATCGCTTCCATAGGTACCTAGTGAGTTAACCTCTCAAAGTTACTTTGTAAGGTATGGAGGAGTCTCTCAATCTTAGCTGTGGCACTCTCTGCATCTCTTCCAAGATGCCTATGCCCCGACAGACCCTCAAGTATTACTATTCCAACATCTGTATCATGATCAACTAATTTTGTAAGAATCTTTGTCTCATAAAAAACAATTATATTCATAATTTTTTGAAATCCAAAAAAATTCAAATAGCCTTAAAAAACTTGAAAATATTTTTACCTGTGGCACCCCATGCAAAATCTAGTGGAAGCACTAGATCTAGATCCTCTATAAAGTCCATACCTGCATAGGGGTAGTCCTAAATGGAAATGACTTGTTGTTCCCACCAAAGGAAAAACTCGTCATCAAAAGTTGTTCTGGGGACCTCGCCACCCCGTAGTATCTTCTTCAAATCAACCCATCTACCTATATGCGGATCCCTCGGGCTGCTAATGGTAGAGAGCACTTTGGGTCGAAGCCCTGGTATCCTCTCAAAGAAGAAAGTGCAAAGGATGGTACCATACCCAAAATGTTTGGTATTACTCTTTTTTATAGAAGTGAGTTTCTTTTTCTTATTGATCAGGAGGGTTGTACACCAATCAAATATTGTGGTGAGACAATCGGCTTCTAGGCTCATTGTAACACATGATGCTTGGTGCAATGAAGCTGAACCTACTACCCTTAGAATAGTAAAAAGGAGAATTATAAGGGGTAGACTCTCCAAATTATTTATTGGGATTTGTGTCCCTACCTTCTGATTATTTCTAGGGCAATACATCCAAATGTAATCATCTATGTTGAGGCTGCCTCGGAACTTCCCTTGCAAGTTAACTGGCTCCCCTCTTCGGGAAAGTCTAGTGATAAAGTATATATATTCTACTTTAATTCACAAGGGCGTTTGGTCAATCATAAAAGAATCCTCTTCTAGATCACAATAATTCACAAGCATCTCCAACAACCTTATGTTGGTTTTCATATTAGGCATTTTGAAAATTTTCAATAATGCACACCCTCTAAATGCATCCAATGATAGTGCAAAATTAATTACTTCATTGTCTACTGCACTATGCTCTCTCTTTTTCCATGTGACAGTCATCATGCAGTTCAAACATTTTCATCCATTAAAATTCATAATTTGAAAATTTTCATTGCGCATACACGGGTTCACGTCATACATAGTTGTGTATAGGGATTACTCATACATGGCTTCGATATGCCCAACTCATGTATGTGCAGAGATAAAATCTAAAAACAAGATATTTACAGTAAAAAACTTGAAAAAATGTTTGAAATGCGCATAAATTTATTAAAAGATCGAATTTGAGGAATACTTGGACATTTGGTAATTCTCGGGCTGAGAAATAAGGTGGATTTTGGTTGGTGGTCTTTGCTTCAGAGCTCCTTCTCTCAATTGCTCAAAACACAAATGAGGTTGTCTTTCAGGTTAAATTGATTGTTGATCCGTCATGGCAAGTATCGTTTTTCGTCACTGGCATATAGATTAGGGAGGCCACTTTTCCATTTCATTATGCATTCTAGCCTACATACTGCAATATGTTTCCTTAGGGTCTACCCCATTTTGTTATGATTCTTAAAACCATTTTCACTTGCTGACTTATAAAATCATGACATGATGGTAGAGCCTTCCTTTACATGGGCTTCGTAGTTAAAACCTTGTTGACATATGTTGCCAATGCTGCAAAGCTTGAGTAGGCTAAGGATTCCTCTTTAGTCCCGCCATGGATTTTTGCAATGAAGCTTCATTCTCCTTCTTCTTCATTGTCTTTCTAGATTTATACCCTAGAGGCTCCCACATGTTGAGTTGTACTGTTGCATTGCATGTTGACTAGTTGTACCTTTTGGCCTTAAGCTGACTTCACTTGGACTTGTGTATAAGCCACTTTTTGACCATGTCGTTTTGCAAAATCAACCTTGCAACCACTTAACCTCTATAGCTTGACACCTTTTTCCCGTGGAAAGAACATTCCTTTGAGTGTCATTGGCCAGTTTCATCACCTTGCATTGAGCATAGGAATGCTCCTCTCCCAGGAACTAGCGCATCTGTATTTGACACTTGTTCTTTCCACTGTACCATAAGAATTATTTTATTATTTTTCATGCTTTCCAAATATGAAAAATACAAAAAAACAATACATTCCAAAATAGAGAGGGAACGCGACTTTATTTCAATCATTTTTGGCAGCAAGAGTCAGTTGTGTCACCCTTGAACAAAGAACTTAAAAGAAGTATTTCCTCCATCGGGATGGGCTTTAGTTTGACTTAGGAGAGCCATAACCTTGTTATTAAGTTAGTACTACTCTGGTTGGTTATCTCTTCCAATCATATGGAGAGTTTGTTTATGCCTCCTGCATGACAAACTTATACAAATTTATCATATGCTGTTGTATAGTCACACTTGAGTTAGGATTTTGTACAAGGGAAGTAAACTTGAGTCAACCTTTTTGTAGTGTATCTTGACTCATATTTAGTCGTCCATTCCCAATCTTTCATAGTTATGATCAATATCACATCACCTATTTGGTCATTTGCTCATGCTGGTACGAGAAGGTTTCCATTGAATTCTTGCTGGTGGGTCTACACTTATCTACTTTGACACATTAATTTAAGGTTAGGCCTAGAGCTATACCCTAGCCCTATTTCCATTATTGATAGGTGACCTTATGCTCAACATTGATCAATATTATGGGTCTTTGACTGAGTGGTTTCCCTTGTGTTCTATTTTAGCTTACATTATCACACATCGGGATTTGTGTAGTACCTTGGTTTCCATTTGATCCTATTGGTGGATTCCTCACCTCTGTGTCACCTTTCATTATTGGTTGGTTCAGAGGGTTTCTGTAGTGTGCTAGCCACATATTGTATATGCCGGAAACATGCTTCAGTTTGGTTACTTCATCTTTCTTCGTCTGATTCCTTCCACATTATTGCCTTGCAGGTTACACTCATGATGGATTGATGTAGGATGCCTTAATGCCTACCTTCTAGTAGATATTTTCCCATCGCATCTGACTTATTGCTCTGGGAATAAGATCTAGAGTCCTTTATTCAGTACCTTAGGGTTTGGAGTTATTAGTGGCAGACTCTTTCGCTATTGATAGAGAGAATACATCAATGTCTCTTGATTGATAGATTCTCTTAAGTGTTCGACTTCATCTCATTTATTCGCACTTGTTAGATTGTACTAGAGTACCTTGGCTCTCATCATCATTATCGGTGAGTTGTCTCACGTTTGTTAACGGTATACATCAATGGCCAGTAATAAAACGATTTCTCACGTAGTAGACTTTAGCTCATTTATTCCCATAGTGTAGAAATGTACCATGGTGATTGGTGAAGACCTCAGGTTGCGTCAGTATTTCATGGTTCACATGTCAGCCCCTCCAATTTATTGATAGTGACACCATCCACCTTATATGTTGCAATTCATCAAAACGAAATCCTATATGTTGGCACCCGATTTGCATGCAGTACCATTATTCCACTTTTTGACTTGGTACTTTTGAGGAGCAGTTATGTGACTTCAATGATAAGATATCTACTTCAACATCATTTATTAGTTCTTCTATATGCGATATTGTGACATGGCCTTGATATGTACTTTTGTGGCTTTGTTCAGATGATCCACTATGTATTTCTCAGTGTCATTTGTACTTGTATACATATTGGATCTACTATACACTTGATATGCAGACATGCTTTACTATCTCTGAGCATGGGTATGCTTGCCTCATACATGAGCTTTTTTTTTATCTCTTCCACTAGTTTGGTAGGCTGGAATCTGGTGATCTCCTCCCAAGTCCTCGCATCATTATTTCTTTACACTTATGCATTTCAGCCATCATGTACCCCTTATAACCTCATATATTAGGGGGCATCTGCTATAACATCATTTACCAGATTTGTATACTTGATGCTCTGATTCATGGCGTTGGGCAACCCTTTCCCTTCAGACTTGGTCTAAATATTAAAAAGAATTATTTTAAATTCCATACACAACTCTGCCCTACAGAAAGCACGTGCACACGTGGGTTCAGCTATACCCAACCCACATATGTGATTTAAAATATGAAAATAATATAGAATCCCTATTTTTTGGGTGGGGTTTATGGGTTACACTAGAAGCCTGCCTACAGGAGCCCGTGGCCTAATTGTTTCCCAACTGAAAAATTGTTTTGAGGTCATATAAATACACCTCATGGGGAAGGCCTAAGGGGAGAGAAAGATAGGATGTTGATATTATATCCAACTTATCCCTAAACAAGTTTGATTTATCCTTATGGCTCCTGCATTCCCAGCTATAGGAAACCTCTATTTCCTCATTGTGATTTTCATCTCCTTTATTTGGCATCCATGTGTATGCGTTTGAAAGAGGATTTTTGAGGCTTGGGCTGGACGAATCTAGAGGAGGGTTTCACTTGAAGTTAGAGAAGGATCAGGTTGTATGTCTTCCACATTCTTTCGCTGTCATCAATAAAGAAGCCATGTCTTGTTCCTCATGTTTAGACCTTAATACTTTAATTCATATTTTAATCTAACTAATGTATGATTTCATGTTTTATACTTATATTCTTATATAATCTAACACTTATATCATGAACATGCTTTCAATTAATACTATTGTATATGATTTTCTTGAATAAGTTGAAAGTTTTAAGGCATTGGAAGAAGCAAAGGGTTTGGACCCTACAGGAATGACCTCAAACGTAGGACCTTCAGGTAATACTTCTTCTTCCTACTTCAGTAGTCTAAGTATTAAGGCTGCTTGTTTGTTTGCTTATTGTTGGTGTATGCCCTCTACTCTATTGGGGTACTCAACCCATACTCTAGCGTGTATTATTCCAGTAACAATAACCATTGTACATGTGCGGAGTACAAAGATACAAAGGAAGCTTCCATTGTGTAAAAGAAATATGAAAATAGAAGTGTACAAAGGAGATCTGCACATCGTTTGAATTTGATATGAAACATACTTCTTATGGAGACCTATGCATATTATTGAATAGTTTACAAACAATAAATGCTATTAAGCACTCAAATGATGTGTTTATTACGTATCGATTCACCAAATAAATGTCGAAAAGAGTAGTTTATAATGTTGATAGATACGATTTTATTGATATGTTTGCAACTAGTAATCATTACACAATGCATTAGAGTAAATGATATTAAGCACTTGAGTGATGTCATGATTGTGTTTCTATTTTCCGAACACATATTAATGGTATTGCTAAGCATTAATTAATTCTTCAATGCTAAGTGTGGAATAATTTACAATGTAATCAATATCTATCACTCAAAGTTCTTGCATCTTCACGAACATTTACATCTCGACATAATTTTTCCATATATGGATGCCTTGTACACTTTTTCTTTCTCAAACGCTCTAGTACTAAATGATTTCAACAATTTGTACTTTACCTATTATCATTAGAATGGTTAATTAATATAGTATGATATGAACACTAATGTTTACTGGTAATCCTTGGTTCTATCAGTATATAGTTTGATGTGTACAAATGATATGGACAACATGCTTGTGTTTCACCACTCTAATAGTGATGTGTGTTAATTAGATAAACATCCACACTAATTCTTTGATCAATAAAGTGACATAGACTTAATAACACATTGTATGAAAGTAACATATATATATATAGTGTTTAAAGCATTTGCTAATGTGAAAAGCCTTATACAAATGAAGAGTTTGAAGGAAGCTTCCTTCCCATAATACTAGAGTTATTTGTCTCAACAATCATCGTTTTGAGAGATGCACTAATTTGTTTTGAACTAGGATGCAGTTCGAGTGGCTTTAATCATTTAAACACAAGCTTTCTGTGTAAGG
Source organism: Pinus taeda (assembly GCA_000404065.3). Taxonomy (NCBI): domain Eukaryota; kingdom Viridiplantae; phylum Streptophyta; class Pinopsida; order Pinales; family Pinaceae; genus Pinus; species Pinus taeda. The sequence continues at coordinate 18,598 of APFE031256039.1, read as the reverse complement.
AAGGTGCGTAGGGGAGCTGGGCAGAGAGAGAATGAATGTAGAAATGTGGAACATTGTGGCAGACCAATTTGAAATGTAGAGATACAAATCAAGATTTAATTGTGAAGGAAGGTGACTTTCATTATGCGAGATTGAGGTGTTATGTAAGAGCTAGAGTACCATGTCTATAAGGAAACCTACACACTTCACATAATGAAAGCTTCTTCCACTATCATTTTACCTGCCTCTTTGTGTGGAAGGAAGGTACGAGTGAGAACTGTGTGGAGAGAGAATGCATGCAAAAGTGTGAAACATTGTGGCATACTTGTGTTTGTTATTGCACACACTTGGTCTACTGCACAAATCACAAATTAAAAGAACATTTCATTTAATGTTGGACAATAAGTGTTCAATTCACAAATTCTCAAAGAAATCTATGTTTTATGAATATTTCATGAACATAAATGCAAATTAGCATGGATAACCTATTGGAATTTTAACAAGTAACATGTCCATAGTTGCATTCACCAACTATTTTGTTATCCAGAAAATGGATGTAAAGGAAGTACAGAAGAAAGGGTGTGCGAAATATCGAGTCAATATTTCTTCCTCCACAGTTCACATAACGCTAATTTAGCATGCAAGGTCAAGGCATAAAAAAAGGCTAATTTGGCGATATGCAGAGGAAGGAGAAAGGGTGTGCGGAGGAGTTTGTTAAGGAGCAGGGACTATATCGAGTCAATCATTTTTCCTCCATAGTTCCTTAATAACACACTATACAGAAGTATGGTATCTAACATTTAGTGCATTTGATAATGTGAAGAGCCTTATACAAATGTAAAGTGCAAAAGAAGCTTCCTTCACATAATGTTGGAGTTCATTATCTAAAAAATCTTCACTTTGAGAGATATGCTAACGTTTTTTAAATTGAGATGTGGTTTCATTGGATTCAATAATTTAAAAATTTGTATTGTGCATAAGGAATTCATGCGGGAGAACTGTGCGGAGGGAGAATGCATGCAAAAGTACATAAGATTGTGGTAGAACAATTTGGAATATGGATATATAGATCAAGCTTTCATTGTGGTGGAACGTAGATTTTTTTTGTGTAGGATTGACGTGCTATGTAAGATCTAGAGTACCATGTCTATAAGGAAAAATTTTCACTTTACACAATGAAAATTCTTCCACTATCATTTTACCTTCTTCATTGTGCGGCAAGAAGGTATGCGAGAGAACTATGTAGATAGAGAATGCATGTGGAAGTGTGGAACATCACAACACAATTGTGTTTGTTATTGCACACACTTGTTTTGCTACACAAATCACAAACTAAAAGAAAATCATTTAATGTTGGACAATAAATGTTCAATTCACAAATGCTGAAAGCAATGTGTGTTTTATGAAGCTTCCATGAACATAATTCAAAATTAGCATGGAGAACCTAATAGAATTTTAACAAGTGACATGTTCGTAGTTGCATTCTCTGTGTTCATCATGTGTTTGTTTACATGCATGTTAGCAATGCATACTCGATTGGTTTTCTAGGGAACTTGTTATGAATGGTTTTTTCCAAAGTTCTTTTCTACATGCTCTACTAAGTTGTCATTTTGCTAGTTGTCAGAAATGCATAATTTTAGAATGCAAAGATGTGGATCAAGTTTTCATTATGGAGTGCAAATGTGGCTTTCATTATGCAGGATAATGTGCTATGTAAGAGATAGAGTACCATGTATATAAGGAAATATCTGCACTTCGCAATTGTTTTACCTGCCTCTTTGTGCACGATCCTTGCAAAGGGAAAAGTTCAGTCCAAGTTCAATTCAATATATTTGAGGATTCAAAGGATTCAACAATATCTAAATTCATATATGAAATCAGAAAAGTGAGAAAAAAGCCTAAGTAAATAACCTACAAAGAAAAATAAGGTGTGTAGAAACATCAAATTAATTAATTATTTTTATACCTTACAGTCAAAGTCCATTGAGTATAGATTAGTTTTGGGACATTTCTCTGGCCAATGATGACAAAACACAAGAAAAGGGGAGAGGGAGGGGGTGGCGGGCTAACTGCTACTATTTTGTTGTCTCGAAAATGCGTGTATAGGAAGTGTAGAAGAAAGGTTGTGCATAATATCGAGTCAAGCTTTCTTCCTTCACACTTTTCATAATGCTAATTTAGTATGTAGAGTTGAGGTATAAAAAAAGGCTAATTTTTTGACATGCAGAGGAAGGAGATATGGTGTGTGGAGAAATTGAGTGTGCAGGAGTCTATTAAGGAGAAAGGACACTATTGAGTCAATCTTTCTTTCTTCGTAGTGTGCATAAAGCTAATTTAGTATGTGGAGTTGAGACAGGGAAAAAATAGAATAGTTTTTTAAGTTGTGATTTCATTAGTGAGTGATTAGACACTGTTATGCCTGAGGTTGCTACAACTCTATATTTTGTTTACCAAAAAATCGGTGTATGAGAAGTGTTAAAGAAATGGTGTGTGAAATATCGAGTCAATATTTTTTCCTTTTCACTTAGCATAAATCTAATTTAGTATGTTGAGTTGAGGCATAATACAAAAAGCTAATTTTATGATATGTGAAGGAAGGGGAAGGGTGTGTAGAGAAATTGAGTGTGGAGGAGTTTGTTAAGGAGCAAGGACTATATCGAGGCAAGATTTTTTCCTCCATAATGTGAATAAAGCTAATTCCAAATTGTAGAAATGTGAGCATTCTCTAATAATAAGAAAATGTGAGCCCCATAGAAAGAAGCATGGCATATCGAGTCAAGATTTTTTCCTCCGCACCTTGCATAATGTGAATTTAGTATGCAGAGTCAAGGCACTGAAAAAAATGCTAATTTTGTGATATGCGAAGGATGGAGAAAGGGTGTGTGCAAAAATTGAGTGTAGAGGAGTCTATTAAGGAGCAAGGACTATATCAAGTCAAGATTTTATCCTCCGTAATGCACATAAAGCTCATTCCAAATTGCATAAATGTGAGAATTTTCGAATAACGAGAAAATACAGGCCCCATAGGAAGAATCATGGACTTAATTAATTAGTGGTAGAGGTAGGGACTATGTTGCGTTACAACTATTACCCTTGTTGCAGTAGCTTTTGTTGAATTCAAAGGAGAAAATTATATAGGTAATAATCTCTC
>APFE031256036.1:0-16150 GCA_000404065.3 Pinus taeda | reverse complement strand
TTTAGAAAGGCTGACTTCACATCCATTTGAAATACTTTGAACCTTTGAAAGCTTGAGAGAGCAAGGAACATTCAGATGACCTTGAAGTGTGTGCACTGGGGTCTGCACCTTTTGAACGGATAACTTGTGGGTATGAGCGCACCTCCTGCATGGTGAACCTGCGGGTCCATACCTTTTGAACCATTCACCTGCGAGCCTCTTAATTTCCATCATTTTGAGAACCTGAACAGACCATTGCCACTTGAGTGAGTTGCCATCAAGTACAACACCTGTATCATAGAGCCATACCAGAATCATAATGCCAAGAAAAGGTAGGCTTATCTTAAGGAGTTACAATTCAAATTAGCGAGAGTGGGAGTTACACTTAGAGATGAGAGAATATTTGGTGAGAGTTACAAATATAATTGAATGAGGGAGTTACAATTGCATTTAATGGGAATTATTGTGTTAAAGAATTATTTTTTATTAATCCATTAGAGGTGAATATTTTAGTCAACAACATCCATGCTTACCTATGATTTTAAGAAAAATATTTTCTTGAGGGAAAAGAAATATTATGTATAAAAATTAAATATACATTAATTAAGAGTACTTACGAAGAAGGGGATAAAAATATCATGACTTCTCATGTAAAAGGAGCCAAGACTATTCTTAACTCAACTTCTTCATTGCAACATCATCACTTAGTTCATTTCATATTATATGTGTGTGTGTGTGTGTGCTTTCATTTATTTCTAGAACATGTAGAGAAGATACAATCCAAAGGAGAGAGAAGTTGGTTAAACAATATCGCAACATGAGGTAGGATTGTTCCGTACACACTACAAGTGGGGTTAGAAAAAAGAGTCATCACCGTGATAAAAAACATAACCATTTGCATTAGATAACCATTAATTCCCTATTATCATTTATTTTCTATATGAAAATAGTAAATTTTGTAGCTTGGTCAATTTATAATTGTATTCAAGAAACCCATTCCACCAACGTGTTATCCATACCATGATTCCTTCTTACATATAGTTCATAGTGAGATGGTTTTGGTAATATATCTAAGAATATAGACCCATTTGTGAATGTACTAATGTGTTGCATAATTTATTAAAACTCTCATTGAGATTTTCTGGCAAAATTCAAAAATTCCAAAAACAGATGGAAAAAATCCCCAATCAAACCCACCTAAATATGAAATTGATGTTACTATCAAAGGGGGGAAACTAGTTCATGAGTGATGTTTAATTCTCTTCGAATCACCAACCAACAAAATATCACCAACACCCTTGTACCTTATGTCACTCTTACACTCTCACAGCTTACACTATCATCTATTGTTTGTTTTGTTGACTTGAAATAGAAACTATCATTTTTTAGTAGTATAAATGAAATCTTGGAATATTTTTATAATAAAGCTATTGGTTTTTCTAGTCCGCATAGGAAATAGTCAAATATGTGAGAATAATTGAGTTATTAATGGAAGAAAAAGGAGACGGTTACAAATTTCATTCCACATTTTGTAATACACCCTCAAATTTAACAATATTCATTGTAGAAATTTCAACATGGTTATGCTTCAAAGCATTAGAAAAACAAACAAACTAAAATGCTAACATTGTGTAATATACCCTTATATTTAACAATATTCATTGTAGAGATTTCAACATGGATATGCTTCAAAGAAATAACAAAACAAACAAACTAAAATGCTATATTGCAAGTAGCAATATAAGGAAGGGCAAACAATTTTCATTTCACTGCCTTATTTTGTTGAATTCAACTTTTGCTACAAATTACTATTGATTTCTGTCTTCTCAAGAATAACTCTAATTGTGAAATTGACCATGGTTATTTTTAAAAGCACGAAAAAGATTACTAATCTTTTCACATGGAATAGAATTGAGTCTGTAATATATTGACCCACTTTGACTAAATAATAAAATGTTTATTGACAAATGAGCATAGTTTTAGGAATTTGCAATCAATAATATGACAGCATTCATAACTATATGTTAATATAAAATGGAAGAAACTTTCAATGGGTTGTCTAAGTTTGTGCTTTTTACAACTACATTGATAAAGCATAGTCACTCATTCTTTTAACATATAGCATAGTGATTAGATAAGAGGCCTTCACCACAATTTCTTTGTGTAAATACCCAATAGAAATTACTAGAAATTCACATTGGAAATGGGAGTTGGAGCTGTCTCATCTAGTAGAAAAGTTATAAATTCTTCTAGTAAATCTTGGTGATCATAAAATAGTATTTCCACCTATCTCATTTGCTAGCAAAAGTGTAAATTCTTCTAATAAATCTCTCATCTAGTAGAAAAAGTATAAATTATTCTAGTAAATATTGATGATCATAAAATAGTGTTTCAGCCTATCTAGTTTGGTGGAAAAAGCTTAAATTCTTCTAATAAATCTTGATGATCATAAAATAGTGCTTCCACTTCCATACAGACAAATAGAATTAAATTCCTTATAGAATAACACAGCTTAAAAGAATTAGAAGAAATTAACATTTATGTTCTCATATTTGCAAAACACTAGAAAGTACCTCTTTATATACTTCATCTATTGATTTGTTCCCAGATTTACACATGTTTAGTATATTTAAAACTTCAAGCATACTTGTTCATCTCTTTGAAACCTTCTCTGAAAACAATAAACCAAAACAAGAATGTCAAAACAAGAATATTATAAGAAATACTCCTATACGAGTTCAACATTTCAAAAACACATCTAGTTACAATAAATTGGGTTGTAAATATAAAATAGCTTTCAAATATCAAAGAACTAATACATCCTCATCTGCATTATCTCGATTTTATTAACATAATTGCTCATCTACATTACCTTGATCTTATTAACATAACTGGTTACTCCGCGAAAGTCAACTTGCCTTGAAGGAAATATAATTTCATAACCTTTAGGTAGAAAGATATTAAAACCCAAAATAAGGGAATTGTGGCCTTTAAATAATTTTTTTACTCGAGTTACAACGTCAACCTTATCAAGTGTGCAAAGTTGCGAGAAAAATTGTCATCAATATTAAGATTTGTAGTTAATGGAGACCAAAGAAAATAACACGTATTGGTGGATAATGCCAATATTTATATAAAAGAAGTACAGAGCTTAGGGCTTTGAAATCTTTCATGAACTCAATGAAGTCATCATATTTCTCTTTATTATCCTTGAAAGTCTCTTTTACTTCCTTGAGATATGCGACAGTACCAGGCACTCCCAAGTTGTATTAGATTATTCAGAAGCAACAAAAATGTCAGAACATAAGCAGGTTACCCATGATCCCTTTTGTATAAAGATGTAAACAAATGCACTTAGAAAGAGTAATTAAGAATGAAAGTAACTGGCTAGAAAGACAAACCGCATCATATTTCAGATATCTGAAGAGACAGAGAAACGCACCTATATTGACAAAATACTGGAAATTTGTCCATTTGAAACCACGAACTCCAAAAGCTTTAAGAAGTCCATATATACAAGAATATATCATAAGGAATGGTTGTTAGGAAAGAAAGAAAAATATTTTTTTTATGAACAATAATATACCATATGGAATGGTTATTAGGAAAGAAAGAAGTTCAACCTACAACTCTCCTCTTGGTTCCACTTGCACAAAATTTTAATCAATGAGGTGAAAACTATCATGGACATACATTTTCAATAAAGAGACATGTAAAACTATATTCACTTTCATATGCCTTGGTAGCACAAGGAGGTAGGCCACCAAGGCAACTCCATTTTATATCTCTAATTTTGGACAAAATCTTGGCACCAACTTAGCACAAGTTCCTAATCTAAATGCACTTTTTTTTTGTTTTACTTGCATGTATGCATGTTGTCCCGCTTTTTATTATTTTAACATTATCTTCTTATTTGCATATCCTTTCTAGCTATCCTAGGGATGTTTGACAATTGATCTTGTCTGAAACTTTGGTGGCACTTGGAATGATGGCATTTGATGTCACCCATACTTGCATTGAGATGAGATGCAACAAATATCAGCACTTAAGCCATAATATGAGGACTATGACCTAAAATGCACAAGGAGGACCCCATGGGATTGCTAAGCCTACTTTGAAGAGCTAGAAAGTTTGTTAATTGTGTGCAAATTGAATGTGCTAGGAAGTAAGGGAAAAGACACATCAGCCAAACATCTCATCCTCTCACCATCTCTTAATTGCCAATGATAACATCGTAGACCCCAACTGACATATAATCCCTCTAAGAGGAGCTTGAAATAATTTCTTTATCGAGTTTAAAGCAGTGTCAAGATAAAAGTGTTGGGCTTGGGAGCTCTGGCCTTAGTGCCAAGCCTTTTTCATTTCTGGTAGAAATGATATCAATGATGGAGATGCATTAAGAGAGTAACTTGGCCCATGAAGGGGTTAAAATTTAGGGGCTTGGCACCTAAAGGCTTAGCGAGTGGTGACAACATCTCGTCCCATTACCTTAAAACATCTAAGGTGAGCTAAAGGGCTAAATCCACATAATTGATAGTGGTGGTAATGGAATGCCTTTAGGATTTAGATAAATGACTTGACATATGGGAATTAAGAATGGAAGTAAATACAACTGCTCAGAGCACTCATTCAAGGTAGTGAAGGACCAAGACGCACAGGAGCAATTTAATGTAGCCCATCGTCAAACACTGCTGGTCACCCCTGAGCTTTAGTGAAGGCTATCATGAGTTAAATGAAAATGAGTGTTTGTGGTATTATTCTCCTATTCTCCTATGCCCCTTGAAGAGAAAAAAGGAAGAACCATGTTGTGAGTACATGTAGTTATTGACGGAGGAGCTATTTGACTCAATAGCTTGAATCTGACTTAATTCTCTACATATAAAACAATCCACAACCCTTTCTTTGTATTAAATCTTCTCCCATGACTAAGTATAGTATGGCAAGACATGCATTGCTGGTGCTACAGAGGAACAACAATGTGCTGACTAATTAAAGAAAGTGAAAGTAGAACTTGTGTGATTTTAATTGTTCAGCATTTCGAGTGCGTAAGAGAGATAGGGTGAAGAATATGGTGGTGAGTAGAGGTACTTGAGAAACAAGGATCAGGCTTCAACGAGCTGAATGAAAGGACTTGGTACTGCATTATACAATATTTATGTTTTCGTCTAATGTATTATCCTCTATATTCAATTTGAAAATTGTATGAAAGGAATAACAATGGCTAGACAAGGTAGTTTCTTGCATTCATAAGAGGTTGGTGCCTCTTGGAAAGTTGTATCTTTCTATTTGAAGGGTATTGGGGCCTCGTGTGAATGGGTGCTCACAAAAAATTCATGCAATTAAGTGGGTGCTTAAATTATATCATAATAAAAAACATATTAGTGGCTTTCTCACACTCATTTTTACATAAAAATACCTCTATCATTTTGTGTGTATGTTGTTCAGCTCACGTATTTGAATGTCTTATATTTCAATTCATGTTTATTGTAGTATGAATTCTCTCTCAAATAACTAACAATAGTGAAAATAATTGAAGGTTTACAATTAATGTTTTATGAATGCAACTATTAATGATTCACCCCTCCTCTCAGTAATTCCTTATTACAATAATTGTTATTAGAGAAAATTTCCTTCACGAACATTCTAACCACTCAAAGTAGATTCATGAAGAATATGTCTAGGATAGAGAGTCAAGGTACCTACCCAAGCAAGATACCACTCTTTCATGTTACAAACTATGCCTTTATTGAAAGTTGAGTTGGAAGCTTATCTTATGTCCCTAAGAGTAGAAGTTTACAGTTCTATTCTAGTATATTATGATCTCCCTAATGTCCCTTGCACTAACGTTGATGGTAAAATCCTATAAGGAAATATTGATAAAACCAAGACATTCATTCTCTTTGTGCTAGTGAGTCTTAAGTCATAAAAATTATGTACTCGAAGTGTGCTAACGAAGTATGGGTCAATCTCAATCAAGGTCATGAAGGAGATGATAGAGTTAGAAAGGAAAAAGATCAAACCTTAAAAATGAGTTTGGAAATATTAAAAATACATACAGAAGAAAGCGTGGAAGAATAATTTATCAGAATTGATGAAGTAACCAATATGATTAGAGGAGTGTGTGAATTTTTGAAAAAATATATCATTGTTCAAAAGGTCTTGAGATCTCTACCCATGAGATTTAATTCGAAAGTGTATGAAATTAAAAACATGTCTCATTTATAGAATATCACATGGATGAGTTGTTTGGTACTCTCATGACCTATTAAACCATCATCTTCTAAATGTTCTTCTGTGTATGCATCATGGGTGAATGGATCCATGTGCATAATAGTCACTAAAGCTGTAATATTTGATGTTGATGGCCTTGAAAACATGTTGGCCAACTTGTTTGTGTTACCCTTCTTATACTTAATCACCAAATTAAATTGCTACAAAAACCCCTTCCACTTGTAGTTCCTTGTCTGTTGTAGCTTATTATGGGCCTAAAGTTACTGTAACCACTCGTGATGTGTGTGGATTATTATCTCCTTTCCTATTAGATAGTTCTTCCACTTCTTCACACCTTGCACCATTGCATAGAGCTCCTTCTCATAGGTAGTATAGTTAGGAACTCCTCGATGAAATAATTCAGAATGGTAGAAAATAGGCCTTCCTACTTGCATCAAGAAAACTCCCATAACATAACTAGTCAAATATGTATCGAGTTCAAAGGGCCATTGCAAGTTTGGTAATGCCAGAAATAGTGCTTCACTTATCTTCTTCTTTAACTCATCAAAGCCCTTCTAGTACCCTTTTCCCTGCTAGAAACTCTTGCCACTTATTTTTATGGCATGGAGTGGTGTTGATAGTGCTGAAAACAAGGCTATGAATCTCCCTGAGTATTGTGGGGTTCCAATGAAACTCATAACCTTAGTAACATTTGTTGTCACCAACCATTCCATGATGACCTCTATATTTGAAGGATCTGTCTTCAATTATCCTCCACCAATCACAAATCCCAAATACATCAAGGACTCTTGTGCAAACTCACACTTCTTGAGATTTTCTAGCAGCTAGTGCTTCTTCAATGTTTCCAACACCTGCATCAACTGTGAATTATTCTCCTCCCATGTAGGAATATATACCATTATATCATCCAAATAGAAAATAACAAATGAATCTATAAAATGGCATAATACATCATTCCTTAATGTCATAAATTTAGTTATTGCATTATAGAGGATGAATGACATAACTAACAACTCATACAAACCTTGCCTCTTTCTGAAGCTGGTCTTCCATGTATCTTCTTCTTTGACTAGAATCTGGTGATATCGAGACTTTGAGTCTAGCTTAATGAAATAAATTGTTTGTTGCAATTGATCTAGCAAATCGTCTCTCTAGGGCATGGGGTATCTCTTATTGAGCATGATTTTATTCAATGCCCTATAATCTATACACATGTGTGAGGTCCCATTCTTCTTTAGCACAATGATGATGGGTGACCCACACACCTTGTTCCAACAATTGTTACAACTATTTCTTCACCTCACTTATTTCTATAGCATACTTCATGTACAACCCAATATTTGGCAATGGGGAGTCTGAAAATAGCTAGATCTCATGCTCCACTTCTCTCTGAGGATGTATCCCTTTAGTCTCTACGAACACATCCTTGTATTCCTATAACAGCTCCCCCAATTGTTGTTTTCTTTTTCTTAGTACACCCCTCTAAGGATGCCTTACCTCTTATTGACTCATCTATAGACTAATTTTCTCTTAAGGGCAATAAAACATACTTCTTGCTGGATCTAATCAATTTATTGGCTTCGTAGCCACTTACAAGTGAAACCTTTTTCTTTTATTTATGCAAGTTGATGATGAACGATATTTCATCCTTGATGAGATGGTACTAGTTAACTCTCGTCATGAATATAGCATCACACATGTAGATGTGTGGACTGTAAAACACAACTCCACATACATCAAGGGGAACCACATATATATCTACCTCATCAATAAAATAAACACTGATAACAAATGTAAGTTTACACTAATTTTTTACCTTAAGCTTTGCATCCTTATGTACCCATCCCAATGGATATGGGTTCGGATGATCACTCCATCCCTAACATCTTGTCTACATCTGCTACAATGATATTTTCCTGCAATCCTGAGTCAAACAGAGTATCAATCTTCATATTGTTTACCTGTATCTTTACATGGAAGAGTTTGCTCATTTCTTTCTCTTCGTGTTGCTGAAGGATACCCAGATTCACCTCCTTCTGAACTAATGTATATGCGATCTTCTCATCCATGTCTAAGCTTTTTTCAACTTGGTTGTGTGAATTAATGGTCATGATATTTTTCTTCTTATTATCTTTCTTTGTGTTCTTTGAATTTAGCTCCCAATGCAACTTCCAAAACCTCTCCTCTGTATCGCCATCAACGTTGTAGTGGTTACTAGGACTTTTGCACTCAGGTGCTATGGCTACCATATTTTTATCCTTTCCCAGTTTTTGTTTCTTCTTCCCATCCTTATAACCGTCTTGTTTCTCTTTTTTCTTTGATCCACTAGATTGAGCTCTTTCAGACCTATGTTCTCGAGGTGTTGTGCCTATACATAAGTATCATCGAGCATTTTGGGCTTGAACAACATCACTTGCTCATGGACATTGTGGTGCATACTCGTCAAATAGTTGAGGAGTACAACTTGGTCCTTTAGAGAGATACACAAAATTATAGTCATCTTTCTAAATTCTGAGTACTCCTAAATGCTTTGGCATAGATTTTGCCTCCAATGTGATTGGTGCCAAAGGACGGGAAAGTGTACTCCAAGAGATGAAATGCCGTTGCAGCCTAAAATGATTTTTGAGCCATTTTACAAGTGGGTTACGGATTTTGTTGGAACTTATTGACGCTCAACCCAAGAAAAACAAGTATATCATTATGTGCATTAACTATCTGGGTAAGTGCACTGAAACTAAGGAAATTAAAGCAGCAACAAAGGAGAGGGTGGTTGAGTTCTTAAGGGAGAATGTATTTCAAAAATTTTGGTACCCTAGAGAACTCGTTAATGATCAAGGAATTTTACCTCCAACATGATTGAAGACCTGTTAAGTGAGCATATGGTCTAGCATAGAACCTACACTCCCTATCGCCCAAAAGATAATGAGAAAAATAAGGTCACCAACAAAGTGCTGGAGGGCATCGTGACCAAAGTGGTTAGCAACAACATGAAATATTGGGTATATAAAGTAGTTAAAGCCACCTCGGCCTGTAATACCTCCTAGAAGACCACCACTGGATTCACACCATAGGATTTGGTCTATAGGAAAAAGGCTCTATTGTCCATTGGATTTTAGTATAGCACATTGAGGATGGTAGCCCAACTAGATCTAGATCTGAGCAATGCAAGAAAGAGAGATTACTCGAGTTGAATGGCTTAGATGAGCTCAAAACGTAGGCCCTACTATACAAAGAGGTAACTCAAATTTAGAGAAATATCTAGTATGATAGGAACATCAAAGATAAGTAATTTGAAGAAGGTGATTAGGCCTTATTATATGATTCTAGATATAAATACTCTAAGGGAAACTTAAGGAAAATATGGTTAGTGCCTTATGGCATAGAGAGATGTCATGATAATGGTTCAGTGCAAATCAGAACCATAGATGTAGAGACCATCCCTTTACTTGTTAATGGGCATATAACACATATTTACAAGAGACCATTGTCAAGGCAAGAGTTCATTGATGGTATCAATAAAATAGTGATGGTGGTGGAACAAGTTTTAGCTCCTCCCTCAGCAAGTGAGTGAGAAAAGAAAAATGAAAAATAAGGATTGAGGTGAAAGCGACCATTAGGGACCTAAGTCCCATTATCAGGTTGAATACCTCTGGTGGCAGCCCAATTATGTCCAAAACAAAAGGGAAAAAGAGAAATAAAAATATATCTAGGTGAAAACCTCTCTTGAGGCGCCAAGGGAAAGCAACTAGAATGAAAACCTGGTGGAGGCACACTATATTATCTCATCAGAATAATTATCTCATCAGAATTATATGAATAGGTTGTTCTTTTAATTATAATTATGAAATTAACTATTAAATAATGAATATGATTAACTTGAATTTATTTATTTATATCTCATATCTTATTATTTATTAAAATTTATAATTTACTTCGATTATGAATAAAAAATTATTGAATTATAAAAATCAATTTTTTAGTAAGTTATTAAACTATAAAATGAATATGAATAAATGTAATAATTATTGATAATAATAATATGTTATGTTATTAATAATGGTATGGAGAGAGGTCTTCATTTGAGCACAATAGATATGTAATGTTTGATATTTTTGCCTCTAAATTACATTAAAAAATAAACAAATAAATAAGTTAAATAACAAGAGTAATGTGATGTAACGTAAAGTATTAAATTAGGTCAAAATAAAATAAAAATAATAATAATAAATATAACAATGTGTGAAGGTACTAAATACCTATGATATTTATATGGAATATAGTTTATTTAAAGGGGCAAATTAAATCAACCTAGATCAATCTTAATGATGGAGCTATCACCCACTCAAAGTGATGGAATTTCTTGTAATCTAAATAGAAAGTTTGTTTAAATTATACTTTTAAATAGATTATATTCCATAGGAATACCATGACATCTCAATACCATGGGTCATTGTTGATTATTATTTTATTTTTATAGGGTTATTTTTACTTTACTTTTATGTAATTTGGCTTAGTCAAAATAAACATTACATTGCAACATCTCTACTATACTCACCTGGAGAGTACCTTTTAGGTACATTAATATATTTATGTTAGTTTTAAGAGTAAGTATTTTACCCTCCATCCCTTAGGTGGCCTCCTCCTAGTAGAAGTTCTTCCATTGCATTTTAATGTAGGTAATGGCTCTAGCATAATTTCTCTATGATCTAATACTTGTAGTGGTTCAACCTACAACTATCCTGTTCATTCCACTTGTAGAATGTTTTAATCAATGAGGTGAAAACTATCATGAACATACATTTTCAATAAAGAGACATGTAAAACAATATTCACTTTTATATGGCTTGGTAGCACAAGGAGGTAGGCCCCCAAGGCAACTCCATTTAATATCTCTAATTGTGGAAAAAACCTTGGCGCCAACTTAGCACAAGTTCCTAATCTAAATGCACTCTTTTTTGGTTTTACTTGCATCTATAAATCTTGTCCCACTTTTTATTCTTTATACATTATCTTCTTATTTGCATATCCCTTCTAGCTATCCTAGCCATGTTGGAAAATTGATATTGTGTGAAACTTTGGTGGCACTTGGAAAGTTGGCACTAGATTGTCAACCATACTATCATTGAGATTAGATGCACCAAATATCGGCACAAAGAGGACCCCATGGGATTGCTAAGCCTACTCGCAAGAGTGAGAAACTTTGTTAATCGTGAGCAAAGTGAACGTAATAGGAAGTAAGCGAAAAGACAAACATCTCATTCTCTCAGTGTCTCTTAATTGCTAGTGATAATATTATAGACCCCAAAGTGACATATAATCTCTCTAAGAGGAGCTTGAAATAATTTCATTATGTGTTTAAAGAAGTGTCAAGATAAAAGTGTTGGGCTTGGGAGCTCTGAGCTTAGTGTCAAACCTTTTTCATTTCTCGTAGAAATGATACCAATGGTGGAGATGCATTAAGAGAGTAACTTGGCCGATGAAGGGGTTAAAATTTAGGGGCTTGGCACCGAAAGGCCTAGCGAGTGCTCACAACATATGGTCCCATGCTCGTAAAAAAACTAAGGCTCCTAGTAAAAGGAACTAAAGGGCGAGGTCCACACAATTGATAGTAGTGCTGAGGGAAAGCCTTTAGGATTTAGATAAATGACTTAACATATGGGAATTAAGAATGGAAGTAAATACAATTGCTTAGAGCACTCATTCAAGGTAGTGAAGGACCACTATGCACATGAGCAATTTAATGTAGCCCGTTGTGAAACACTCTTGGTCATCCCTAAGCTTCATTGAAGACTATCATGAATTAAATGAAAATGAGTGTTTGTCATATTATTCTCCCCTTCTCCTATGCATCTTGAAGAGAAAAAAAGAAGAGCCATGTTGTGAGTACATGTAGTTATTAATGGAGGAGCTATTTGATTCAATAGTTTGAATCTCACTTAATTCTCAACATATAAAACAATCCACAACCCTTTCTTTGCATTAACTCTTCTCCCATGTCTGAGTATAGTATGGCAAGCCATGCATTGCTAGTGCTACAGAGGAACAACAATGTGGTGAGTAATTAAACAAAGGAAGTGAAAGTAGAATTTGTTTGATTTTAATTGTTCAACATTGTGAGTGTGTAAGAGAGATAGGATGAAGAATATGGTGGTGAGTAGAGGTAGTTGAGCAACAAGGATTAGCCTTCAAAGGAGAGTTGTAGAGCTGAATTGAAGGACTTGGTACTGCATTATACAATATATATGTTTTTGTCTAAATCTATTATCCTCTATTTTCAAATTGGAAATTGTATGAAAGGAAGAACAATGGCTAGAGAAGGTAGTTTCCTATATTCATAAGAGGATGGTGCCTCTTGGAAAGTTGTATCTTTCTATTTGAAGGGTATTGGGGCCTCCTGTGAAAAAATTCATGTAATTAAGTGGGTGCTGAAATTACATCATAATAAAAAAGCATATTAGTGGCTTTCTCACACCCATTTTCACATAAAAATACATGTGTCATTTTGTGTGTATGTTGCTTAGTTACCATATTTGAATATCTTATATTTCTATTCATGTTTATTGTAGCATGAATGCTCTCTCAAATAAATAACAATAGTGAAAATAATTGAAGGTTTGCACTTAATGTTTTATGAATTCCACTATTAATGATTCACCAAGAGTGTGAGTAATTCCTTATTATAATAATTGTTATTAGAAAAAAGTTCCTTCATGAACATTCTAACCAATCAAAGGTAGATTCATGAAGAATATGTCTTGTCAAGAGAGTCAAGGTACCTACCCAAGCAAGATACCACTCTTTCATGGTACAAACTATGCCTTATGGAAAGTTGAGTTGGAAGCTTATCTTATGTCCTCGAGAGTAGATGTTTACAGTTCTATTTTAGTAGATTATGATTTCCCTAATGTCCCTAGCACTAATGTTGATAGAAAAAGCCTCTATGAAAATAATGCTAAAACCAAGACTTTCATTCTCTTTGTGCTTAGTGAGTCTGAAATCATAAAAATTATGTACTAAAAGTCTGCTAATGGAGTATGGGTCAATCTCAATCAAAGTCATGAAGGAGATGATAGAGTTAAAAAGGCAAAATTTCAAACCTTAAAAATGAGTTTTTAAATCTTAAAAATACATAGAGAATAATGTGTGGAAGAATAATTTATGAGAATTGATGAAGTAACCAATATGATTAGAGGAGTCTCTGAAGTTTTTAAAAAATATATCATTGTTCAAAAGGCCTTAAGATCTCTACCCATGAGATTTAATCTGAAAATGTATGACAATAACAACATGTCTCATTTATATAATATCACATGGATGAGTTTTTTGGTACTCTCGTGACCTATTAAACCATCATCTTCTAAACATTCATCTCTATATGCATCATCGGTGAATGGATCTATGTGAATAAGAGTCCCTAAAGATGTAATCTTTAATGTTGGTGGCCTTGTAGTCAGCGACCATTTCATGGTGACCTCCATATTTGAAGGATCTATCTTTAATTCTCTTCAACCAATCACAAATCCCAAATACATCAACGACTCTTGTGCAAACTCACACTTCTTAAGATTTTCTAGGAGCTCGTGCTTCTTCAATATCTCTAGCACCTGCATCAAATGTTAATTATTCTTACCATCCAAATAAACAATAACAAATGAATCTATAAAATGGCCTAATACATAATTCATTAATGTCATTAATTTAGTTGTTGCATTATAGAGGATGAATGGCATAACCAACAACTCATACAAACCTTGACTGTTTTTGAAGTTGGTCTTCCATGTATCTTCTTCTTTCACTAGAATCTGGTGATATGGAGACTTTGAGTCTAGCTTAGTGAAATAATTTGTTCGCTGCAACTGATCTAGCAAATCGTCTATCTAGGGCATGGGGTATCTCTTATTGAGCATGATTTTATTCAATGTTGTTTAATATATACACATGTGTGAGGTCCCATTCTTCTTTGGCACAATGATGAAGGGTGACCCACATGGTGATGTACTCAATCGAATAACACCCTATTCCAATTGTTGTTTCAACTATTCTTCACCTCACTTGTTTCTATAGCATACTTCATATACAACCCAATATTTGGGAATGGGGAGTCTGAAAATAGCTAGATCTCATGCTCCACATCTCTCTTAGGATGTATCCCTTTAGGCTCTAGGAACCGATCCTTGTATTCCTATAACAACTCCCCCAATTGTTGTCTTCTTTTTCTTAGTACACCCCTCTAATTATGCCTTACCTCTTATTGACTCATCTATAGACTAATTTTCTCTTAAAAGCAATAAAACATACTTCTTGATCGAACTAATCAATTTATTGGCTTTTTTGTCAATTATGAGTGAAACTTTCAACTTTTATTTAGGCACGTTGATGATGAACGATATTTCATCCTTGATGAGATGGTACTAGTTATCTCTCGTGATGAATATAGCATCACACATGTACATGTGTGGACTGCAAAACACAACTCCAAATACATTAAGGGGAACGACATACATATCTACATCATCAATAAAATAAACACTCATAACAAATGTAAGTTTACACTAATTTTTTACCTTAAGCTTTGCATCCTTATGTACCCATCCCAATGGATATGGGTTCAGATGATCACTCGATCCCTAACATCTTGTCTATATCTGTTGCAATGAGATTTTCCTGCAATCCTGAGTCATGGAGAGCATCAATCTTCATCTCGCTGACCTGTAGCTTTACATGGAAGTGTTTGGTCATTTTTTTCTCTTCGTGTTGTTGAAGGATACCGAGATTCACATCCTTTTGAATTAATGTATAGGCGATCTTCTCATCCATGACTAAGATTTTTTTAACTTGGTTGTGTGAATTAATGGTCATGATATTCTTCTTCTTATTATCTTTCTTCCGGTTCTTTCAGTTTAGCTCTCAATGCAACTTCCAAAACCTATGCTCTGTATCGCCATCAACGTTGTAGTGGTTACTAGGATATTTGCACCCATGTGTTGTGGCTACCATATTTTTATCCTTTCCCCCTTTTTTGTTTCTTCTTCCCATCCTTAGAAGTGTCTCATTTCTCTTTTTTGTTTGATACACTAGATTGCGCTCTTTTCAAACATATGTTCTTGAGGTGTTGTGCCTATACATAATATCATCCACCATTTTGGGCTTGAACAACATCACTTTCTCATGGAGATTGTGGTGCATACCCCTCAAATATTTGAGGAGTACAACTCGGTCGTTTCAAGAGATACACAACATTATAGTCATCTTTCTAAATTTTGGGTACTCCTAAATACTTTGGCATAGATTTTGTGTGAAATGTGATTGGTGGAAAAGGATGAGAAAGCGTACTCCAAGAGATGAAATTCCTTTGCAATCTGAAATGATTTTTGAGCCATTTGACAAGTGGGGCACGGACTTTGTTGGAACTATTGACACTCCATCCAAGAAAAAAAAGTATATCATTATGTGCATTAACTATCTGGGTAAGTGCACTGAAACTAAGGAAATTAAGGAAACAACAGAGGAGAGGGTGGTTGAGTCCTTAAGGGAGAATGTATTTCACAAATTTGGGTACCCTAGAGAGCTGGTCATTGATCAAGGCATTTTACCTCCAACATGATTGAAGACGTGTTAAGCCAGCATAAGATCAAGCATAGAACCTACAGTCCCTATCACACAGAAGCTAATGAGAAAATGGAGGTCACCAATAGAGTGCTCGAGGGAATTGTGACTAAAGTGGTTAGCAACATCATGAGATATTAGGTAGATAAAGTAATTAAAGCCACCTGAGCCTATAATACCACCTGGAAGACCACCACTATATTCACATCCTAGGAATTGGTATCTAGGAAAAAGGCCCTATTGTCCATTGAATTTGAGTATAGCACATTAAGGGTGGTAGCCCAACTAGATCTAGATCTTAGCAATGCAAAAAAAGAGATATTACTCGAGTTGA
>APFE031256031.1:14063-100309 GCA_000404065.3 Pinus taeda | reverse complement strand
TGTTAGATTGAATTAATGAAAGTTTTCCAGTGAGTGAGAAAGATTCACTAAATAGCCGCTTTTTTTTTGTGGTTTATAGTTTTTTGATATTATGTGTAAGAAATAGACGTTATTTTTAATTTTATAAGTTTATAATTTTTTTTGATCTTATGCGTCAAAAAAAACTATTTTGTTATTTCTTAATATTATAGATGTGATATCAAAGATAATTTCCTATATTAGTGTACATTCTTGTAAAATTTTATAATTAATTTGGTTTGTAAAAACAAATAAAAATCTATTAAAAAAAAATACCGATGGATCAAAAATACCTTTCGTTTTTGGACATAATTAACAATTTACGACATTATAAAAATAGCAAAATATCAGTTACCTGATTAGGTAAAAGTCCGTGGTCATTAGATCAGGGGTTCATGTCTTTATACAAACCAATATTGAAGGGACAGTCATGCTTACCACTAATTACGGAATTCGCATGTTTTAACGAACCAATAGCAAGAGACATTTGACATGACTTTACTAAACTGGTTAATTCAGTAGTCGGCATAAAAATTCATTATTATTTTCTCATCATGGAATTTAAATAAGATATAAGTTTTGTTATTTTTACTATTTAGAAAATAAATTTCACTTGTCGGTATGATTATTTCTAATTTTTTTTTTTTTTTTTCAATTGTAATTAATGGTTTATATTTGTTATTTTTAATGATTAATTTATATAATGAATTGCTTATATTAATTAATCAAAAGAGATATTATACTAATAACCGTTTAGTTTTTTATAATTAATTTAATGGCACTAAAATATGTTTATTTGAAAATTTATTTTAACAGGTAGTATATCAGTCTATATTTATGATGGAATTTTTTATGTGTATCAACAATCTTAATCTTAAGAACTGAATTGATCAGGGGCTCATGTTCCAAGTGTCGAAAAATATTCAAAATTGAAAGTGCTCAAAATTGGCTCGAACCTGAACGGCCAGATAGAACTCGTCCTTCTGATTCCGGCACCGCAAACGGTTTGAAAAATGGTCGTTGTATGCGAAAGTTATGGCAAAAACAAAATCGCCCAATGATCCTTAATTTTTGAATTTTAAAAAAAAAATTAAAAAAAAAATATTCCGAGAATATTCCGTAGAATATTTCTGAAAATATTCTTTTTTAACAGCCAATCAGAGGCTGCCACATGGCAAGCCTGGAGGCCACCACGTGGCACTAAGCTGACGTAAGCAAGGGTCATCGTATGTTCAAAATTTTGGTTGAACAAGTTGTGAATCGAACCCCTGACCTTCTACGCAATATTCAAACAACTTACCATTACGCCATGGGAGCAGACATGCAAATGGAGCGAAGGTTAGTATTTATGAATTGTAAAATGCGCATGGCGGGAAATTTTGGAGGCCAGCCCCGCCACCATATGACCACGCCCCAGGAACCGGGAGCTAGCAGCTAACTGCCGAGCCAAACACGTGATCAAATGCGAATTTGGTGGGCAGTTAAGTTCAGTTGATGGCACATTTGGTGGAGGGCGCCAAAATTGGTGGGTCCGCCATATTTGGCGGCCCTAACTGGCCTCTACAGTTAGTTCACTGGAATTTTTTTAGTGGAAATTGGCAGTTTCCATTAAATGGCCATAACTTTGGCTAGGAAAGGCGGTTTTGGACGAATTTTTTTTTGATTTTGGGTATTTTGGACGTGCTGAAGCCATTGGCATAGGTATTTTTGCCATCATACGTCATTTGCATAGGTATTTGGAGCTGTGAATGTTCTAGGAGCCAATAGGGCCCAGTATTGAGAGAACTGTTTCAGGTTGCAGGTATCCATTGGAAGTGAACCAGTAGTCAATCCTGAAGGATTCATGTGTTTTGAATCTGATTTTACAGTCCATTTCACCTTTAGATACTTCTATTCAGCTGTAATTTCATTTTGAGCATTTAATCAAAACGAGGGTTGACCCATTTGGGAGCCTTGGACCCAGCAGACATAGCCCAGGAGGGGTGAACTGCTTCATCAACTTCTTTTGCATATGTGGTTGATTTATTTTGCAGAACAAATTCATTTTGATATGTTAAACAGTCAAAGGAAATATTTCTTCTATGCTTGAATGGATTATGAACAGCTGAAAACTTCATTTGTTTCTTTACTGCAATACATGGGAATGTTTTAAACATGTTTAATACTGAATTGAATACCTTGCAAACCTTTTTCAAGTAGTTTCAAATTCAGATCATGGATCATTTGTCAATGACTACTTCAATTGCTCGAAAGTGGTTGCACATTCCTCTTTTCATTCATATTTATGTAATGAGACATGCAATGTGTGAGAAATTACTCATGAAACCACTATAGTAACCTACTAACCCTATGAATGATCTTACTTCATCCACATTCTTAGGAGCTACCCACTCCATGATATCTCTTATCATTTTTGGATCCAATGTTATGCCTTCCTTGCAGACAACATGTCCCAAGTAATGTACCTCTATCTAAAAGAAGTTTGACTTGCTAATTTTACCGTACAACAGATTCTCTCTTAGCAGTCTCAATACTGTTGCTAAGTGTCCATCATGCTCTTCCTCATTCTTAAAATACATCAATATATCATCACTGAATACAATAACAAATTTGTCGAGACAAGGACGCAACACACTATTCATCAAGCACATAAAATTAATCGAGGCATTAGTCAAACCAGAAGGAACCACAACAAACTCACAATGTCCATACGTAGTCCTAAAAGTAGTATTGTATATGTCATGTTCTTCGATGTGTACCTAATGGTATCTTGATCTCAAACCAATCTGCGAGAACATTGTTTCTCCCTTCAACTAGTCAAACAAGTCATCAATCTTTGGTAATGGCTTCCTGTTCTTGATATTCAACTTGTTCAGATGCTTGTAATAAATTCCCAATATAAGAGTATCATCCTTCTTCTTCACAAACAACACTAGTGAAACCCAAGGCAATGCAGCTGGCCTAATCTATCCCTTATAAATAATTTCCTTCAATTGCAACTTCAGCTCTACTGAATCTTGTCTGCTCATCATGTAAGATGTCTTTGATGCTCATGCTGCTCCTAGTACCAACTCAATAGAAAATTCCACTTCCTCATGGGGAGGAAACTCTGTAATCTCTCCTTGAAACACAACGTGAAATTGTTGTAATACAAGGTACCTCTTGAATATTTATGCATCCTCAACATCCTTATCGTTTTCACTCAAAATATGGACCGTAAATAGTACATAATTTCTTGTAACTGTGCTTATCATGCATAGAAGTGACCATCCTTACTAATGTAGGCTTCTTCTTTCCATGAAAAATTATATTTTCCCCATTATCATCCAGGCACTCAATAGTCTTGGCATAATAATCTACTTTGGTATTCTGAAGATACATCCAATCCATACCCAATGATCCTAGTGGTAGTACATTCATATATGTTGTTGTAGGCATACCACCCAGCTAAAATTCACAAACTTTTACCCAATGGTGGGCTCTCTTCTTAGTACTTGTAGCTAGGTGCACCAATGAAGACTCTGCATGCACTTCCTTTGTCAAACCACACTTATCAACCAGGTCGGGATTAACAGAGCTATAATTAGGTCTAGGTTCAATCAAGATAGAAACAACTTAACCACAAAGCTTACATTCCATCTCAATAATGGATGACTAGTGATTTGCCTACTTGTTGTCCAAAACTACATAAATTTGAGGAATGATATATCCAACATCCTTAACTGTCTAATCCTACTAATCATTGTAGATCTAAGGAATACCCCCTTGGTATAACGGAAAATCCTTCTTGCGGTGATCTTTTCCACATATCCAAAAATGCAGCAGTCCCCTATCATCACCTCTACTGTGCTACCCTCCAGGTTGTGACCCATGTCCCTTCTCAACTCTAATGAACTTCTTGTGAGGAGAAACATTTCCTTTCTCACCTGCATATTGAGGCATTCCCTGCTTTGGTGACCACATCCCTTTAACTTTATTGTTTCCTTTCAAATCATGCTTAGGCTCAGATTTTCACTTTGACTTCTCATAAAAATGTTTCAAATTCCAAATGGCCTCCTCAAACTTAATCCAATTTCAATTTTCTACTTGAAATCAACTCATGAATATTTGAATCTTGGCCTTCTCATCCTTGAGGTAAGGTAAATACCTCAATAGCTTGAGGGAGCTACTAGTGTACTCATCATCTATTAGAGAATCCATCTGCATCTTATATAATTCCTTAGCTCTATCATCATAGTACCTCTCTGATAGGTACTTCGTCTTAAAGAGTCTCTTGAAATAATCACAAATGAACTCTTCTTCCTGAATTCCCTTAAATTTTTTCACATATTCGGAAAAAATATATGCTTTCCTTTTGAGATTGAAGGTGACTGTCTTGGCTTTCATGTTCTCTGAATAACTATGCAATCTGAGGAATTTCTTCATCCCAAGCAACCTTGCCTCTACATCTTCTGACTTCTTCATCTCTCCATCGAATGTAGCCATCTTGACTTTCTTGAACTCCTCTAGCAAGTACTCACTCCTCCTATAAGGATGATGACGATGATTATGGTGATAATGTCTATTGGATGAGGAACTAGAATGGTTCTCATACATACCAATCCTCCTATCAGGTATATCCAATGATTTATTACCTATTAATGTATCTCCTTTATCCAAATTGTATCTGGATTCAAACCTACTAACATAGGCTCCATTAGTTTTCTCTTCCTTCTCCTGACTGATCATAAACTATCCTTGTCTCTGCAACTCCGACAAGCTCTAAAGAATCATTGCATTGACTTATAGTTGTTTTTCCTATGTCCTTGCAAGTATTTTTTGAGCCTCAACCAACCTTTGATTGTTTGTTTTGCAACTTCTGATCTCTTCCCTCAAAATCTTAAAGTTAGCTACTATACTAGGAGAAAACTCATCTCCTTGCTGCCCAACTCATCTATAGGGAGATTCATAGGAACTGTAGTCTACCATTTTTCTTCTCATCTCTATTTCTCTTCTTCATGTAAGTAATCCATGTCAGATAAAACAAATAGATACCAAAAGCGAAATGATAGCATATTGATATTTAGGGAAGGCTTATCTCATCAGAAAAATTAGCCCACATTAGTCTATATCATGATAATATATACCTAATCATAATCTGTTATGAAACTAACTCACAAAAAGATAGAAAAAATAGATCAACGCCTTAGAATTCAGCCTCTTCAAGGGGGCAACCTTCTTTACATTACACAAATGAATGATACCTTGATGATTAAAATGACAAAACCTCCTTTATATATATATGAGTCTAAGGAGTCACAATATAACCTAACCGACCTAACAATAATAATATGAAGGCACAAAAATAACAATAGAGGGATTCTATGGGGCACAGTGATAACAATATGGGAACAATAGGGGCACAAAAATATTAATAAGGGATAAAACTACAATAGTAATGATGTAATCACTAGTATTATAGAGACTTATATGGTTGTTTACGTAGGAATACCCAATCACCTACATCAAAACTTCTTTCACTGCAATGTTGATCAACCTGTTGTTTCATTCTATTATGTACCAACATGAGGTTATTCTTAAGAGTTGGAGGACTTGTTGTTGATGCTCAATGTGATGTTCCACTGCTTGAACCTTCGAATTTTATTTTAAATATGATGTGATGGATGGTGGCTGATATCCATAAAGTGCCATAAATGGGGTCATTTTTGTTGCTGTCTGGAAGGAAGTGTTATACCACCATTCAGCCAGAGGCAACCATTTGACCCATTGTGTCTGTTTATCAGATACAAAGCAACAAAGATATCCTTCCAAACATTTGTTTACTATCTCAGTTTGCCTACCAAATTGAGGATGATAAGATGAGCTATGAGCTAACTAAGTACCGAGACAAGAAAATCATTTTGTCCAAAAATTTCCAATGAAAATGGAATCTCTGTCACTTACAATGATCATTGGGTTTCCATGTAGCTTTTGAATTGTTTCCATAAATGTAGTAGAAACTATACTGGCTTTAAGTGGATTTGATAATACACAAAAGTGTGCATACTTGGTAAGTCTATGAAGTACCACCATGATGACACTCTTTCCGTTAGACTTGGGTAAACCTATGATAAAATCCATTGAAACCTCCTCCCAACATTGGCTTGGAATGGATAAAGGTTGTAATAGACCCGAGGTCTTAATTGTTTCAACTTTATTTTGTTGGCAAACCAAACATTCCGCCACAAACTTTTGAATATCCCATTTAAGGCCATCCCAAAAAAATTCCTTCTTAACCCTGTGGTAAGTGCCCTCTTATGGGAGAAGTGTGCAATTCCATAAGAATATTTTGTTTTAGTTGGGAATTCTTATAGAGGTATAAGTGATCTTTGTACCATAACGAATCATTTTTCCAGCTAAATGTATCAGATGTTCTGGAATCTTGTTTTAACTTTCGTATAAGTTCCACTTCTTCGTCATTCTTCCATTCCTCCCTTGCTTCATTTATCCAATCTGGTTGGATAATAGAAATGGCGCACAACAATGCTTCCACATCCTCATCCTTTCTTGAGAGTGCATCTGCCACCACATTTTGCTTCCCTTTTTTGTAGATGATTTCAAAGTCATAACCCAACATCTCTGTGACCCACTTTTGTTTCTCTTCAGAGGATAATCTTTGTTCTAAAAAGTATTTGAGGCTATCATGATCTGTTTTTACCTTGAAGTGTCTTCCCATTAGGTAGGGTCGCCATTTCTTAAGTGCATGGAGTATTGCCAACATTTCTTTCTCATAAATAGCTTTGTGTAAAAACTTTCCCTTGATTGGATGACTTTCAAAAGCAATTGGGTCTTTCATCTTGCATTAGAACAACACCAATTCCATTTCCTGAAGCATCACATTCCACAATAAAGGTTTTTTGTGAAGTCCGGTGTAGCTAAGACCGGTGCTTGGTACATTGCCTCTTTAAGATGTTCAAAGGCCTTTGTTGCTTCCGGAGTCCATGAAAATGCATCTTTCTTCAATAATGTTTTGTTAGAGGTTGCTACTATTCTCCCATAATTCTTAACAAGCTTGCGATAATACCCTGTCAACCCGAGAAATCCTCGCAGATGCTTTATGGATGTGGGGATTTTCCATTCCTTAAATGGCTTTAATTTTGCTAGGGTCTACCTTAACTCCTTCATGAGATACAATATGACCCAGATATTCCACCTCTTGGACTCCAAAGAAACATTTGGATCTTTTTGCATATAATTGTTTCTCCTCCAATAGTTGTAGCACCGTGTCAACATGTTCAACATGATCCTTCCAAGACTTGCTGTAGATTAGTATATCATCAAAAAATACTAACACAAATTTTCTAAGGAATGGTTTGAAAATTGAATTCATCAACCCTTGAAATGTTGAGAAGGTGCATTGGTAAGGCCAAAAGGCATGACCAAAAATTCATAATGACCCTCATGAGTTCTAAATGTTGTTTTTGGAATGTCTTCAGTCTTCATTCTAATTGGATGATATCCTGAACGAAGATCCAACTTGGTGAAGTAAATTGATCCATGAAATTGATCCAATAATTCATCAATGACAGGAAAGGGAAATTTATCTTTAATAGTGAGCTTGTTGAGCTCCCTATAATCTGGACACATGCACCATGATCCATCCTTCTTGTGAACCAATATTACTGGAGTAGAGAAAGAACTTTGACTAGGTTGAATTATACCAACCTCTAGCATTTCTGCAACAATACATTCAATTTCACTCTTTTGGGCATAGGGATATATGTAGGCCTGATGTTTGGAGGAACACTTCCTAGAATCAGATGAATAGCATGATCATGATCACGAATAGGTGGGAGACCTTTGGGAGTCTCAAATACCTTGGACTCTCAAATACCTTAGGAGTCTCAAATACCTTGGACTCTCATACCTTGGGATTCTCAAATACCTTGGACTCTCAAATGTTGTTAGAGGTGTTGCTATTCTCCCATAATTCTTAACAAACTTACGATAATACCCTATCAACCTGAGAAATCCTTGCAGATGCTTTATGGATGTGGGGATTTTCCATTCCTTAATGGCTTTAATTTTTCTAGTGTCTACCTTAACTCCATCATGAGATACAATATGACCATATATTCCACCTCTTATACTCCAAAGAAACATTTGGATCTTTTTGTATATAATTGTTTCTCCTCCAATAGTTGTAGCACCCTATCGACATGTTCAACATGATCCTTCGAAGACTTGTTGTATATTAGTATATCATCAAAAAATACTAACAAAATTTTTCTAAGGGTTTGAAAATGAAATTCATCAAACCTTGAAATGTAGAAGGTGCATTGGTAAGGCCAAAAGGCATGACCAAAAATTCATAATGACCTAACGTAATCAAATCAATATAACAACATCATGCATGACCATACCAAATGTCTACCATCACCCCATGCATGATAACCATAATCATGATAACATCAAATTTTATCTGAAAAGAGTGCAGCTCACTCTAATACCACCATGTATTTGTCTCCTCCCATATTTACCCACTTTCACTAGTTTTCTCAGGCTAAACATGATTTTAGGGTCACTATAGTAAGGCTCAACCTCCTATATGACCTTAACAAAATGGAGTTGACAACTTAAGACCTTACTCACTTCCCTCGGGTGCTAGAAGACCTCTAGGAGTAACTCAACCCCTCTAGGTGTCCAACCCCTCTATTAGCTCCTTTTTTCACTGACGTAGACCCTTAGTCGCTCCCATTCCAAGGCCTCCAAGTGACTCTAAACATATATTCACTCCCATAGGCTTGCTTCCAAGAGAAAGTGGAATTCTTTTCAATTAGTTTTATGTTAAAGACATTGAATTTTGAGCCACGTTTTTAGGTCTAGGACTCAATCCCCTCCCCATAACTCATGGAAAGTTCTAGAAATGATGAACCACATAGAAAAAAGGTTTCCAAACCAAAAATTAAACTAGGACTTGACCTTACCTATCTCAACTAGGATTGACATTCTATCAAACACATGATCAACATACAACCTATAGGTCATGAATACATATCTCAACATAAGAATCTAAAAACTTATCTGAGGTTTAACAGGAAAGACTCATGGCTTCTCAGAATATTTATCATAACACTAATTAGGTCATGCATTCATTAACCAGACATTCATTGAATGAAATGCGATAAGGGTCATACTTAGATGTGTCATGTAACCATTTTTATAATCAACATATAACCAAATAGATAACAATGATAAAACAACCATTAAAGCCACATAATAACTTGTAAATTTAGCTATCAAATACAAGAGAAAATGAGCACTTATTAACCATATGCAAAACATGACCAAGTTAGGGACTACCACATATCTCTTGACCACGAATTGGGCTGAACCAAATCTTTCTTTCAGATAGTCACCCACATGCCATATTCCGAGCATGAATATGGGATCTCATGGGAAAAACCAATCCATAATCAACCAAGGGAAACAAGAGGTTAAACCAACTCCACCATCACCATACCGTGATCTCATGTAAATTGGTCCCAAGATCACAAAACCAAATCAAGCTTGGATGCGTCAGAATTTCTTCACCATCCCTTGAGGAATTTTTCTATCTTCACCCACCTTTCGATGACTTCTTGGAGAAGACCATATCCATGCCAAACCTTTGGGATTTTTTTGAGACAAACTCATCTAGATCCAAAACCTTTCAGAAATCCAAAGCTCAACCAAGAAATAATCCCATCACACCATGGCTATCGAGAACCAGTATGGCAACGCTAAAAACCACTTTCAAAACCTCACAAAATCCATCCCACCAACAACCATGAAATCAGATACACACATTCACATACGATGCATGCCAAAATCAACAATGAAGTCATACATGTAACCTATTACCTGCAAGTATTCATGTTGAAGCTACTTGAGCCAACCTTTGCTCGATTTCCTTTCCATTCCTTATCCTTGCTTTGCTTGCTTGCTTTCTTTAACCTCTTGGTGCTCTTCTCCTCTCCGAACCTTTTCTAAAAAACGAACTGAAAAAAGATACCAACTGATGCTTCAATGTATTTTATTATTGATGCCTCTAATTTCTTCATTCTTCCTCTATTTTCCTTCAATTTCCTCCGCACATGCAACATGTTACCTTTCACCTCCCTTTTCTCCTATTTTCCTTTATTTTCTTAAATAAAATGCCAATAATACATTTTTTCCTTTTCAAATCCTTTTCCATTTCTTTTTCCAACACCTTTGCCAATTTCCCCTTAGCCATAATACACAACAATTAATTCCCACTAAGATATTTTTCCCAACCTAGAATAAGTGTCCCTTGACCTTGGTCTTATTTTTCCTTTATTAACTTTTATTACATGAAATTTCAACCTGGAGTTGTTACATACATGATATACTCCCCCTCTCAAGATGTTAACCAATATAAGAAACTCAATAGGGATCCTTTGACACTCATACATGCTTGCAATTATGTTTGATACTCATGGTCTATTAAACTAGTTTATTATTTTGTTGTATGCAACGTTCTAGTTTTTGCATGGTTTTGAGTTTTTATGCAGACAGGTTAGCTATGTCAAGGTCTAGGGACTCCTCTACATGAAATTTCAATTATTCTCAATGATGGTCTTTAGGTTACTCCTCCTACCTATACTATTAGTTTTAGTGGTAAGAAAATATTATTCCATTGTTTGTCCAATTTCCTAATGGAAGACATGGCTTAAAATGACCCAAATGTACCATATTTTCTAAGTTCATCAATGGAATTCCAAATTTACAAAAAAAGAAACATCAAATTCTAAGAGAAAAATACATGTCTTACTACAAAATGATAAGTAATAAATCATCTAAAACTTAAAGAGGTACACATATTTTGTAGATATGAAAGGATATAAATAAACAACCACAATACCATTAAAATTCCTAAAACATTATTGATTTGAGATATAGGTCTATTTTAGAACAAGACTTTTCTAATTTTATTTTAGATATCAATGATTATTCGATGGATGGTAAGGATTCAAACTGCACTATAATTCTTACATGCAAGGTGTTCCTCTTTGGAAAATGGTTAGGCTAGGCATGGTCTACCTTTTTCATCTCCATTTGAAATTTGTACATATGCTATTTTGACATGGGTCAACATCAACTTAAGAAAAAAGAATTATTTTTTAATATCTAAATTAAATTTAAGTTTGTTATTTATTTATTTTTAATTTTTTTGAAAAAAGAAAAGTAATAACAATAATAATAATAATAATAATTTAATTTTAATATTATGCAATAAATTAAGAAAAGTAAAGTAGAATAACAAAATTATTAACAATGTTAACATTCAAGTGATGGAAAAATTATCACATCAATTAAATAACTCGCTTTCTTTTTTTTATTACAGTGGAATCGACAACACGGGCTTTATTTTTTTTATTACAGTGGAATCGACAACAGGGGCTTTCTTTTTTTTATTACAGTGGAATTGGCAACAGGGGCGCCACTCACGTCTCATGTTACATGAGGTCACTCGCGTCTCGTGTTACATGAGGTTGATTCTGACCGCTACCTATATAACCACTGGGAGCTGTGCCTGCCTCTTTACACATCTCTAGGGTAAGTCCACAGGATTTGAACTAGTGACCTTAAGTACAGAGCTCGCCTTTCTAAGGAACTTCACGGCATTGTGATTACCAACTAGCCTACCCCGTGGGGCTAATTAAATAACTCACTCTCACTTAAACTAAATATTTCCATCTAAAAAAACATATTATAATTATTTTACTTCACTTCTAATTGGCATTATTTAAAAACAAATATATTTTAAAATTGTATATTAATAAAAAATTCATAATTTTACGTTTTACAGTTATATTACATATTTACATTACTGAGAACTAAAAAATAAACATGCATCACTATAATATGACACTAAAAATAAAATATACCAAAGTCAAGTCATAATTTTTTTTACAAGAAAAGAGTGCTTATTTTATTAAAATATAATTAATTTTCTTCATCTCATTTTGTTAAAATAAAATGAATTATCTTCATCTTGGAACTAGGAAAGGTGGACTTTACAGAGGTTCATTTTGATACATCTAATGTGCAACCGAATATTTATTTACATATAATAAATAAAAAATAAATACATTCATTTTTAGGTCATGGTTATAGAGCTTCATGTCCAAAATCCATGATACCTATGATGTCTCATGGAACACACACCTTAAATTAAATTTGATTTAAACAAGCCGTTTTCAACACGATGTTTTACACTATTCTTGATGCTATCATATTAATGAACATGATAAGTTTTACATTCAATTATGTTTTTTTTTAATATTTCCTTTAGGTGTTTAACTAATTTTTTAGGTAGAATGATATAAAATATTTAATTGAAAAATTAAATGGGTTTAATTTTGATTTTTTTAATCAATTTACAACTAGATCATAAGCTAACTAATATTTTTATATAACATAAAACATATAAATTTTTGGTCAAGTTCGGACAGAGATTTCACCTTTGGATATTTTTAAGATAACTCCCACACAAAATCACTTTAACTAATTATGATAAAGTCTCATCTTAAATCATGTTCAACCTAAGATGTTATTGGGTTTTTTTTGTTTAGGAATGACCATCCTTAGACATAAAGACTTCTTAACTACGATTAACTTACATGGTCACTCATTGTTCTAGGAATCACACAAGTTGTGCAGAGTCAACCGTAATTACTTCTTGAAAAATGAGAAATAAAGAAAGACAATTTTAGCATCAAGAAGGCTAAATATAGCCTATGAGACCTATTTTAGAGTGCAAAACTTGAAAAAGAATACACACCTCAAGACGTTTAATCCTCTTCAAGATGGATTTATATTGGTCGATATATTTTGTTTACGAATGACCATCCTTAGACATAAAGACTTTTTAACTATGATTAACATACATGGTCACTTGTTATTCTCGGAATCACACAAGTTGTGCGAAGGCAACCATAATTACTCCTAGATATATGAGAAATAAAGAAAGAAAATTTTAACATCGAGAAGGCTAAAGATAGCATATGAGACCTATTTTAGAGTGTAAAACTTGAAAAAGAATATGGACCTCAAGACATTTAATCCTCTTGAAAATAAATTTATATTGGGGCGTATTTTTTGTTTAGGAATGACCATCCTAATACTTAAAAACTTCTTAACTACGATTAACATACATGGTCGCTAGTTATTCTAGGAATCACACAAGTTGTGCAAAGGAAACCATAATTACTTATGGAAAGATGAGAAATAAAGAAAGACAATTTTAACATCCAAAAGGCTAAAGACAGCCTATGAAACCTATTTTAGAGTGTAAAACATGAAAAATAATATGCACCTCAAGACTTTTAATCCTCTTCAAAAGGGATTTATATTGGTTCTATATAAAGATATAACATGTGTAACTTTTCATTTTTAAAATTGTATTTTTGAATGAAAAATGGATACAATGCCTTGAAATTTTACTTGGAAACTTGTATTGTATAAAATACAACACGTTAATTTGCAATTCCAAGAAAACTTTGCTAGAAAAAAAATTATATTTAAATTTAAAACTTGAATTAATTGCTTTAGAAAAATGCCTCCAAATTAATTTTAAATTTTTAAAAGGAGATAACTAAATTTCTAAAAAAAAACTTCTTAAATCGAATGTAGAATATCATGAAATATAAAAGTCACTCGAGTGAAACATGCTCTTTATTACGCTGCAAGACATTCCCATGTGAAAATAACTTCCTTCCCGCCCTCCTATCACCACTCTCGATCGTTAGATTATATGTCACCACTCTCGATCGTTAGATTATATGTTAGATGATGGATGGATTTTCAACCAACTTTTGGAAGGTATTTGGTTGCCAAAGTAGTTATCAATACACCCTATATGCATTACGATCATGCCATCAAGCAAGAAAAACTTGCTACCCTGCAACTTGTGACGAAAGTCTCCCACTTTGACCCAGGTAGTCCTCAAGTAGAGCTCGTGTGAAGAATTATCTGCATTTGAGACGAGAAATCGTCAGGTTTGTTGAAGTTGCGCAAGATTCCTATGACCCATTCAACTTTGAGTCCCGTAAAAATATAGTGGAAGTTGGGTGGAGTGAGGGTTTCTGAGCATATATACCTCAAACTATCATAACAATAAATACAACAAACTCAACGCGTATGAGCAGGCAATGAATAAGCTTCACTGCCTGGTTGATATGTGTCACGCCCCCAATCTTTCTTTTCCTTATTGGGCAGGTGTGGCACCACCGTGCACTCTATTTATTCAATACAAGTGCATATGGAATACGCCTTCACAGGATACTTAATTCAACTTATTTGAATAAGTATACACGTTAATCCTTGTAACCAAATTATACCATTATAATTGCACCACCGAATTACACTTATAATTAAATTAACTCTTTAACCGAATTATAAGCCTTGTAACCGATTAAATCCATAACATAACTTATCATGCAATGCAAAATCGAACACATCACATTGACATATAATTATGTTTGGGAGGGGAAAATCCCGAATGCATTCGCCCACAATGCTTTTATTATATTTTTCAAAACATTACAACATACGTGGGCCCACGGCCTGCACGATAGTTCAATTTACAACAGGCTTAGAACAACATTTCAACATATACCGTCCCCTATGACTAAGTGCGCAAACTCATCATGTGACTTCATGCCAAGACCGGCATAATCTGCTTTTCATACCCTTGTCGTTCGACCCCGCTTCACCGTCTGCCCAAACTCGAGCTGCGTCCTTACATTTATGCCAACTGCGCACGACCGAACTGCACTCCTCTTGTTATGAGAGAGACTTGAGTCACCGGTCGATTTGCATCAACCTTCCTCCACCGAGCACCTTCTACACAAGCCAATCCTTAGATATGCGAGGGACCTTCCTTATTCATGCACATAAGAGAATGCGCATTACTTCATGCCTTCGCATATCCCTTGTGCTTATGCGAAGAGGAACGTAGAGCGAAAGTGGATGATCCAGATGAGCCTCATGCTCCACCCATTTATACGTATGCTTCCTCATGTTTAAGAGGGGTGCCCAATTCATGGCCGACTTCACCTTTTAACATATAAGCCCACGCATTACATTATTTTATTTTAATTAACCACCGATATACATGTTCTCCCCCATATGTTTTATGACTTACCACGCCATTTCACACATAAGCCCATACATATATATGTTATATTATATTCGTATGGCCTTCATAACATCATGCACCCATAATTTATGTCGGTCCTCTCCATCACATATACGTCCTCCATTATATAAGCCACGTACATGCTTATGGATTATATCATATTTTATTACATGCTTTGTCCTCACGTATAAGCCATGTAACATTAATATGTGTTATTTCCTTTTTTAATTAATCCACGCATATGTATATATGCGTACAAGCCACACATGTATTTCGTCCCAATACATATGTTGGTCCAGCCATTTTATATCGCATATAAACATGGCTCCAACACTTAGTTCAATTTCCAAGTGTCGTCGGTAACGTTGCACGGTTTGCTGTAATGTTGCATATGTGACAATCTTTCGTCGCATTGTCGCACCACAACCGGTCCATGTCGACTGTGCCCGCCCGCGTGCAGAACTGCGCTCGTCTGCACACACGTCTGTAGTATGACCACGCCCACGGTTCGCCCGCTCACTATGGGTCGCCCATTGTCGGTTGCTTGTCCGTTTCAGCTTGCCCGAGCCTCAATCGCAACCTGTTTGCCGAGTCGGGTAGCTGCACCCAACAGCTCGTCGTCCAAGTGTCGGAGGTTCACCCATCGTCATGCCAAAACGTGCCCGTCGTCGTTCCCACTGCCGGGTGAAGACATGTTTGCCCGTCGTGCGGAGCGCCCGATTCCTCAGGGCATGACAATATGTATACATAGGAAGGAGAAAACTTATCGCCATTACCAACAACAATCTTCAGACCACCCTTGCTCTTCTTAGTGCCTACGATTTAACAACCAAGGGCCTCAATTCACATAAAGCCGACCCAGATAGGACCATCCCTGTGACTGTGTTCTCTTTCAAAGTTTCCAAAAGTGGGTAACTAGGCGTTCAAAGATAGATTGGAGGCGCTAGGGTTTAAGGTTCCCCACTTGGTGAGCAGGCAAGACGTGGTGCCCGAGATGCCCAAGATCATCTCGAACGGAAGGATGGAAATATTTAGCAAACATATGAAGCCCATGCTTCACCTTCTCCCTTGGACGTATACCCAGGCTGGAGTGGAACTCCATTTGGATCATCAACTTTGGCCTTCTCTGAAATGAATTCATTTGTTTCATGGGTTCGAGAGCCCGTCTGCCCTGTTGAGACTAAATTCCAAGAAAGATGTGGCGTTGGTGAACAAGGCCTCCAACATGTTGAGGTCGGAGTTAATCCTGTCGGGAAACTGGTACCAAGTGGAGATGTGCCTCGTTCATAACATGTATGGAAGATGGGTACAAACTGAAAGAGATCCCAAGGATGTTCCATCTCCTAACCATGTACTCCAACACTCTCTTGGTTGGGAGTTTCCAATAGAAATGGGTGCGGTTAATTCTGATCTATCTAACTATGTCAATTATGATCTAGAACTTTGGATGAGTTTGATAAAAAATTTATTAAAATAATTATATTGTAATAGTTTACATAAATATAGGCCAGTAAAAGAAAGCAAATCTTATAAATATGAAGATCTCTTTATTGTTTGTAAATATGAATTTTTTTTTTACTATGTGATATTTCTTTTAGAGAATAAGAAAACTTATATAATTTACATCTATAGAGTATTTATGTGACCAATGTAGTCCAAAATGATGTTATAAATTTTTTATGCCAGTAAAATAAACAAAATCTTGTAAATATGAATATTTATTTTACTACTTGTAAATTTACATGTGTATAGTATTTGATATAGCTTGAGGGGGCCTAATGGTTAAGAGCATTTGTTTCCTCCTAAGAAGTTACAAGTTCAAAACCAGAAGGGGTAGAGTATGTATACTTTTGTAGACTTAGAAGTCAAATAGGAGGTGGGTCCCTTGTCCCACAAACAATAACTCAAAATGATGTCATAGTTTTTTTCCCTATTATTACTTTTTAAAAAACTTTGAAGTATCCACTTATATTTTTATGCATTGTTGTTATACTAGCTGACAAATATCAAAATAATAACGTAGTATGAAGTATCATGTAAAGATGTGCTATGTGAAGATCCGTAACTTTGCTTATGAAGTGTCATGTAAAGTTAATCTGTAAATTGTGTTCAACATATAAAATTAGCCACAAAGATTAAAATACATGAGAAATAAGATGAAATAGTTATATCATTACGCAGTTGTTTATAATGTGGCTTTTTGAAAGCTTTTCTGGTGGGTTTTTCCGGTCAAAAGCGGGCAACAATTTATTGGAATCGCAAGTTTGATAGCTGGTTTCTACACAATCAAAGTGTCCTAGGGTTTTTTAGGGCGCTGAATCCAAATATGCAGTTAAAAAACCATTTTAACTGCAACAAATCAAGATTTAACCTCAATTTATTCCGCCAGATTCCGTCACCGAAATCTCCAAAAAAATTGCATTATAGACAACTCCTATTATTACAGTTTGAATAAATATATGCCAATAAAGAAAAGCAACGCATGTGAATATAAGCATTATGTAAAAATGTCGTACGTGAAGATCCATAGCTTTGGATATGAAGTGTCATGTAAAGTTAATCCGTAAACTATGTTGAACATATAAGATTAGCCACAAAGATTAAAATACACGAGAAATAAGATGAAATAGTTATATTATTACAGTTTGCATAAATATATGCCAGTAAAGGAAAGAAACACATGTGAATATGAGGATTTTTTTTATTATCTCTTAATTTTTTTTGGAAAATGAGGAAAAATATGTAATATTATTTATAGAAAGTAATCTACATTGGCTTTTGCGACACATGTAGCCCAAAAGGATGCTCTACATATTTTTTCCTTAACATTGTCTTTTTGTATTTTAGAGACCCTTAAGCATAAAGGAAAGAAATATGAGGATTTCTTTTATTACGTTTTAAATTTTTTCAAAAAATATGAAAACTTTTAAATACTCGATCTCCGTTCTTGTTTAATACATTGTCATAAAACCAGCTAATAAATATCAAAACAATACCGTCTTATGAAATGCGCTGTAAAGATCTATATCTATCAAAATAATAGATTCTTATGAAGCGTCGTGTAAATATCTATATCGTTATATCGTTTCGAAGATATATAACCCGTCAAACATATAAAACTCGTCACAAAGTTTAAAATACAGACGAAATAAAATATTTCCATTCATAATAGAAGCGCATAACCAGAGAAAAACACGTAAACTGATTAGAAGAGAAATTGATTTTATTACATCTTTTTGTTAAGAATTTTGTAGTATTTTCATCCATATATCTATATATATAAAACAAATATTTATTGGGTAAGTTTTGTGAACATTTGATTAAGTGAATCAGTGTATGAATCCATCGAAATACCAATGTTATGTCTTCATTGGTTATGTACTAAACAAATTAATTATATATATATATATATATATATATATTAAAATTAAACTTTAAATAAATTTTTAAATATAAAAAATATTAGATATACTTTTTTAAAGTTTATATATATATATATATATATAATTAAACTTCCACAATATTTAATGCTTTAGATTTTCTTTCCAAATCATTCATACCACATACTCAATTTTTATAAACATGAAAAATTAACATTTGTATTTTTCCAAAGGTCTTTATTTTAAACGCTTAAAAGAGATTCAAAAGTGTTTTTAATGTCACCAGTCTCACCTAAAGAGTCTTCAAAGTCTGTGCATGTTTTTAAGTGGCAAGGATGGAATGATGATATATCACATGATTAAGTTGAATTTAATTCCTAATGGAAATATGGGATCAAGAGAATATCCTTGAGGCGACACTATGTTCATTGTGGATTGCCTAGTAGCTTATTAACTCATGTAGGTGGATTATTTCCATCTCCCCTTCGACATTTGGAATTGGATATGCAAGCTCAAACGTGCACAAATGAGAGACCACTCTTGTTAATTACATCGATAGTACCCTAAAAACTAGTTGATACATATATGTTGGTTGTGTTCCAAAGATATAAGATACCATTTCTAATCTAGTACTATGTTGTGTGAAAATCATGGCTCAGGGGAGAGAATATCCCACTACAAAAATCTTTGAGGGAATACTAGATGAGAGAAAGGAGGGAAAAACCTTAAAATGAACATATTTTCAAAAATAGAACAAGTGTTTCAAAGTTTCATTCTTCCCACAGTGGGCATTTAATGCGTAGAATTAGTAGGTGTTCAAGCTCATGTTATTCTTCTAAAATTTATGCCTTAGGATGTTTCCTTTGCAATATCTAGTACAATAGATAGTTTAATCTCATTATCAACACACACTAATTTTAGTCATTTTGTGTGTGCAATTACGTTTCTAGTGTGCAAGTTCCCACGAGGCACTGTGGTAATGTTTCTCCTCATTACCTTGCATGTTATAGCTTGGATATAATATGTAATTAAGATTTTGACAATCTTATGATTAGAAAGAAAATATTTAGCTAGGTGGGTTGAGAAACATCTGTCATCAGCACAAGTGTGAGACTATTACAAGCCTAAACACATTAACTCCTTTCCATCTTCCACCCTTTAGGTTTTTATCATTCGTTTGCTACAACATTTTTGTAGTAACATCATAGACATGTTCAATTCCTTTGGTGTATCTTCACACCTTTAGGGTAGTTTCTAGTTATCGTAGCAATAAAAAATCAGTGATTAAGATTTATCTCCAAAGTTACCCTTTCAGTAAACTTAATTGAAAAAATGTCATATGAAGTAGTTTGATATCAAATGAGTTATGGTTTTTTTTGGCATGTGGTGTTAATAAAGTGGTCCATGGTTTTTAAAATTTTCCCAACTATTTTAATGGTTATTATGGTTTGATGCTTATCGACATTTACCAACCATTTAATTTATATGACAACTCTAGTAATATAAACTTTCATTAATTCAATCCAACACTTATGTAGAAGAAAATGTTTTCCCATTTATAAACTTTTAAAAATGATTGTGTATATATGAATGAGAAAAAAATCACTAAAATTCATTTTTTTTAAAGTATATTTTTATAATATGTGTTATTTTTTAAATATTTTAATATTATAGGTGAAATACCAAATTTATTTGTATAACTTATATTGTTTTTGGTTTAAGTAAAAAAAAGCGATTTTCAATAATTTTAAAACTTTTAAACACATTTTATGAAGTTTGTAAATGTTTTGAAAAAAAAATATTAAAAAAAGGATTTAAAATGTATTTTTTTTTAAATAGTTAATAGTTATTTTTATATAGATATAAGCCTAGGATTCGAGGGTGCGGGTAGAGCAACATTGCCAACATAGTGAGCTTCTATATGCTGCACCATTGCCATGGCCCCAGGAGGGGGACACCACCTCGAACCTCCTCTTCCCCCCGAGCTAACCATGATTCGGTTGCTGGTAGTTGCATGCAATAAATTTCCAACAAATGAAAACTAGCAGATGTTTTTCAAAATAATTGGAACCATCCCCACAGTTTCCCTA
Source organism: Pinus taeda (assembly GCA_000404065.3). Lineage (NCBI taxonomy): Eukaryota > Viridiplantae > Streptophyta > Pinopsida > Pinales > Pinaceae > Pinus > Pinus taeda. The sequence goes on along the minus strand of APFE031256031.1, from coordinate 79,637 downwards.
CCCACTGAAGAACCATGTAGATCGACTCTGAACCTAGAAGAATGAGGGCTCATTGGGAAGTTCACCGAGCTATTTCCCTCACTAGAGGGCTCATTGGGTAGTTCATCGGGCTATGGGTGCAAAGGAATTGGCGACCTCTTGTTAAAGAAGGAATCAAAAGCCATTTAGTTGGAAAAGGCTTCCTTGTGTTCATATTTGAATCAATAGAGGATACGAATCCCATATTCAGAAATGGCCCATATTTCATGGTCCCTCAGGGTCTATATCTAAACCAATGGACCCCGAACTTCGATCCAACTCAGGATGTTCGCTCGGATGTCCCTATCTCGGTATGTCTGACTCATTTGTCTCTGCACTAGTGGAACCCCAAATCCTTAGAAACCATAGGAAATAAGCTTGGAAAATACATATATCATGTAGAAAGGAGGGATTAGTACTCCTGCATGAGAATTTGTGTATAAGCTGGCCTGGAGGAAGACCTCCTTGAAGCTATGAATCTCACATTGGCTGATTGGTCTCACATTCAAGTGTTAAACCAGAAGCAACTCTCATTTCAATTCCGGCATTGCCATGGCTACAGGAATTTTGCGAGGCATTGTGAAAAGAAAACAGAGGAGGGGGTTGAGAACTCGAAAGGAGAACAATGGACTGAGGTCTAGAAATCAACATCGACTAAGAAGAATAGCAGAGCCAAAGGGAAAGGAGTGCACATGGGGACCAATTTTCCACCCATGGCACAAGGGGAGGGGAGCACATCCACTCTAAAAACAGACATATCCAGCAATCCCTTCGAAATACTCAGTACACCAGAAGAACTCCTAACTCCAATAGACAAAGGCTTAACAGCAAACCATTACTATGGAAGAAGATAAAAGACAAGAGGAAATAAGCCCTCTCAAAACCGGACCTCTAAGAGGTGTCTCTAGCCCCCGATCCTATGTAGAAATGACAAGGAAGAAGACTCCAGAAATTTCTAGATCCTTGGAAGATGAGACAATCGAGAGGCCTTTGAAAAGAGTTGGGAGGAAATCTCACAGAGAGGAAAGGGAAAAAGAGGTGGAGAGACAAAAAATGCAAGGCATCTAGCCCACAATTGAGATGTCCATCGGTAGAAATAGTAGAACCAGTCCTCCAAAGGGAGGGTCTACTCCCCCATTTGCTAGTAAATAATGTGATTAGTCTCTTGGAATTGCAGAGGCTTAGGGAATCCACTAAAATATGAAGCTGTGAATAACCTTTTCAAATAAAAATTTCCTGAGATCCTCATGCTCCAAGAGACTAAAATAGAAGGAGATTCCCTTCTTGATCTCAGGAAAGTAAAATGGAAAAAATGTTGGAAAAGTAGTAAGTGCAAGGGGTACATGTGGTGGGCTTGCCACGCTCTCGGAGGAAGACAAATTTCAACTTGAGAGCTCCTTCCAAATGCAACATTGGATTTACAATGAACTTTGGTACCTTGCCAGTAAGATCACCTTTGCACTCTTCAATTCTTACATCCTTGTCCTGTATGTAAAAAAGAAAGGCTACTGCCAAACCCTGACTGATTTCCTTGACGCTTACTCCCCCAAGAATATAATTCTAGTAGGAGACTACAATCTAATATTTGACCCAAAGGAAAAAAGAGGAGGAATCAGCAGTAGGGACCACCTCCTTCCATTCGTGGAAAACTTTATTCAACAATGGGATTTATTGGATTTTAAGCCAAAAAAAAGGGCTTTACACTTGGTCAAACAACAGAGCTAGGGTGGAGCATATATCATCCCATTTTGATAGATTTACTTCAAAGAACCTTCCTCTCCAAAAAGAAGATCATCTCCACTAAAATTCTACAAAAGTTCACTTTCGATCATAAACCCATTCTTTTGTTGTTCGAAGAAGAGGAAAATCTAGGGTTCATCCTCTTTCGGTTCACCCCTCTTTGTTCAGATAGAGAAGGTTTTATGGACACAGTCATGAAGGCATGGTCCATCCATATTCTTGGATTGCCCAGCTATGTGTGGGAAAAAAATATAAAGCCCACCAAAACTGCCTTGAAGGAATGGATAAAAAAGCCCTCAGACTCCCCCACTAGGCCTTAAAAGTAGAACATCAAGCAGCTTCTCGATGGGCAATTAGACATGGAGCTGCAAGACATTACCTGTTTAGAAATTCAAAATGAGAAAGAACTCCAACTCAATGCCCTTTGATCATTTATAGTGCAGGAAGTATCCTTGAGGCTCAAATCTCGTAATCTATGGCTTGTGTCTGGAGAAAAAAATTATGTCTTCTTCCACAAACAAATTCAAACTCTTCTTTCTAGAAATCACATTGTTGAAATCACCTCACCGGATGGGGTTGTCCTCAAAGTCACAACTCTATTAAAAGAAGATGCAACCTCTCATTTCTAGCAGTTGTACAAAGAAAAAGGTGTGAATGATGATGAGGAATTACAAGACTACCTCACTCATGTCTCAAGAATGGTAAATGAGGAGGATAACTCAAGACACCTGAAGCCCTTCACTGAAGATGAAATTAGCAATGTCATCTGGAATATTTAACCATACAAAGCTGCAGGACCTGGTGGGTTCTCCATTCATTTCTATAGAATCTACTAGGACGTCGTCAAGGCTGATCTGTTTCAAATGATCAAAGGCTTCCTCCAAAAATACAAAGTGGGGGGAAGCACAAACTCCACTTTCCTAGCATTAATCCCAAAACAAGCGAACCTGGTTGCATTTAATCATTTTAGGCCAATATCGCTATGCAATGCATCCTACAAAATTCTCTCAATGTTACTTGTGAATACAATAAATCCGTTGCTGGAAAAAAATCATCTCTCCCAACCATGGTGGGTTTGTTAAAGGTGGGTAAATCCTAGACAATGTGATCCTGGTGTAGGAAGTCATTCATTCCAACAACCAATACCAAGAGCAAGGCATGATCATTAAGCTAGACATGGCAAACACCTTTGATTGAGTAAGGCATTCTTTCCTCCTCCAAGTTCTTTTTTCTTTTGGTTTCAACTCTGATTTTATAAAATTTATTAAAGCATGTATAGGAAAGCCTTTGATAGCCCCTTTAGTAAATGGCAGGCCAGCTAACTATTTTAAAGACTCAAAGGGCATAAGGAAAGGCTCCCTACTGTCCCCCTTCCTGTACATTTTGATGGCAGATTCCCTAATCCGACAACTAACAGCAGAGAAGGTAAATGGGACACTTCCAGGGATCAGGGCAATAAAAGGAACAAACTCAATCAACCACGCCATATTTGTCGATGACTCTCTTCTTATGGCAGGTGTCTCCATTAAAATTGGAAGGGCTTTCAACGATGTTATTCAAAGCTTCTATAGAGTTTTCGAAGCTCTGGTCAATAGGAGGAAAAGCATAGTGTATGGCTCGGATATAGGTCAACAAAATATTCTTCGGATTGCTCAAGCCCTTGGATTCACAGGCTTCACCTATCGGGAGAAATTCAAGTACTTAGGCCTGCCTTTAACTCTAGGAACCAGTAAGGGCCATCATTGGATGGAAATTATCAGCAAAATCAAGGAAAAAATGACTACGTGGGGTGGCCAATGGATTATGTCGGTTGGGAAGCTTATCCTTATAATTTTTTTACTCTCCTCCCTTCCAATCTATTAGGCTTCATTTCTTTTAGCTCCAAAAATGATCACCGATCAACTTTCTAAGTTGATTTGAAATTTCTTGTCGAAAGGAGGAAAGGGGAATCAAAAGAAAATTCACCTAGTAAGTTGGGAGATTGTGAAAAGGCTACTATCAGAAGGTGGACATCAGGTAAGAGACCTCGAGTTGGTCAATCTGGCTTTGGTAGGAAAGATTCTCAGGAAAATATTCTCAAATCATCAACATCTTGTAAGTTAAGTTCTCATTAAAAATTATTTTCATGGGCTCTCAATAAATAATATGGATCAAGGAGCCTCCTGCAAAGGAACCACTCTGTGGAAGCTATGCAACTGAGGCTGGGATTTATTTAAAGACCACCTCTACAGACTCCTTAGATATAGAAAAATAATTGGGTTGTTGGAAGAGAAGATCATGCACATCCAACCACTAAAATTCGCCCCTGAAATTTCATATCTGCATGACTGGGTAACTCAACATGGCATCCACAAGATGGAAAATATTTCCTCTTGGGACTCTGATGGGAATTGGATTGACTGGGCCGTTCATCGCCTCCCAGATAGGTTGCATCCTCAACATCAACTTTTCCTAGCTTTGATCTCGGGTCTAGATCATGTGCATATTCATTCAAGGGAGAAATGGGGTTGGGGGAAGTCCGGTGCTTACAAAACATCGCAGGGCTTTGCAACTCTTCAAGAACATAATCCGTCGATCCACTCTCCTTCGCTTTGGCAACATGTATGGGATCTCTTTTTCCTACCAAAGATTAACTTCTTCTTCTAGATTGTCATGCACAGAAGGGTCCTCGTAGGAGATAACTTAGAGAAACATGGAATTATTGGACCCCATAGATGCCCTCTCTACTACTCATCTCAGGAAACAATTGAAAATCTATTCATTGACATCCCCTTCACACAAGAAGTATGGATGCAGGTAATGCTCAGGCTCAATGCTCAAATCCCATCGCAGCTCTCAGTAGTTGATATATTCACCTACTGGAAGGGGTGCTACCCTCACACATTGAAGTGCAAATCTATGCGGGCCAAAATATGGTATGCAATTCCAAAATTCATTTGTTAGGAAGTGTGGTTAGTTAGGAATGAAGCCATCTTCAAAAACAAATTACAATCTCCCAATGTAGTGGCTACCAAAGCCAAAGCATTGTTGTTGGAAACTATCCAGAACCAGCCTCATAATCCAGACAATGCCCTCCTCCCTGAAGAGATCAGCTGGCTCGATGAGTCTCTAAAGCATGGCAACAATAAAAAGAACCCCTCTCGGCCTTGCTCCAATCCAGAGTGGTAGCTTCAGACCTCTGAATTGGATTTTCAAAAGTGGTGGAAGGAACAAGGGAAAGTTACGATATTCTTCGGTGGAGCCTCCAAAGGAAAATTGAGAATATCATGAGCGGGGGGTGTAATCTACTCCCCAAATGGGCACAAAAAAGACAGTTTTAGTAGGGGCCTAGGATAGAGCACTAACAACCAAGCAGAAATCCTAGGATTGCTCAAAGCATGCCAGCTTGCTTAGGGGAATAGAGAAAAAAACCTTCAAGTCTTCGGGGATTCGGAAATCCTGATAAAAATTATAAACATAGGTGATCATCTCAATAACTCAGTGCTCAATAAGACCCTTGAGAGACTAAAGAAAGTGCTGCAGAACTTCACTACCAGCTTAGTCTACCACATCCTCCGAAGTCTAACCAAGGAAGCCAACATAAGGGCAAACATGGAATGTCTCTTAGTTGAAGGAGATCTTCCAAAGAATGATGAAGCATCAGTATGGCACCCCATTCCATAATATAGAAGTCCAAGTTATGCAAGAATAGGGCATTGGTGGCAATTTTCTCCTTGTTACGCCCTTCATCTGGCAAAACAATTGTCTACTTGATTTTCCAAATAATCGGCGCAGACAACACACAATCGATCTAATCACTCCTAATTGCTGATGAATGCACGACCTTGTCATGTCTCTGTTCCAGCAGCACATCCAGAACCTCATTCCATACTTGTCCCATTCAAGATGACCAATACTCAACTACGCACTCAACAAATAAGCAAAGTGATAAAACAACGACTCAACAAAAAATTTCTTTAACCAGAAGAAATTAGATCTGATGTGTTGAACTATTCAATTTTTGGTACCTTTAGGTTTCGACTCTTCCAGTCACAAAGAAATGGAATTGGATGACAAGTTGTTCCCCCTTCTTTTTAGGTTTCTGTGTATCGTCCAAGGGTCCCTTTGAAACTACATCAGAAATAGAGGCTTAAGCTAGTTTTTCTTCGCATGGCCAATGGATCCATTCAGATTCTTTTGATGATGTGTCGTCTGGAAGCAAAGTGCTTAAGCACTATGTAATAGTGATCGTTAGGCTCTAGTCCAACCTTTCTTCACTTAAGAAAAATTAGCCATTCATGTTAAAAAAAAAAATTATCAGACATAAAATATTATATTAAAAAATAAAACCCTAAAAATTAAGAAAAACTATTAACCATGTCATAATTAATTATGATTGTTATTACAGGTTTATTCATAACAAAATGTCATGTGGAAAGTTTCCCACCATTATTTGCATAAAAATGGTGGGAAACTATCTACATGGCAATGGGTTGTACTAATTATTAATATATTTCATGTTCAATTCATTAAATATACCATTAACGTATCAATTTAATGTCAAAGTTAACCCAAATCACTTTAACTAATTACTAATTCACATCTCCATTACATTTATAACATTTACACATATTTAAAATGCTAACTATCTTGAACTCGTTTATAAAATGTCATCCTAATCCTTCTTTTTATTGCTCCGTGGGCAATTGGAAATTTACCTACAATAAAATTAATCTTGAAATATACCTTGCAAAATCTCAAAATTGTGTTTATCAATTTTAGCTTCTATAACTTTTTAATATTTGAAATCATAATTACATACATATTTATCATCTTTAATTTTCAATTATTATTTTATGCATTTTCTCTTATATAAAAGTAGTACATATTTATCATCTTTTAACTTTCAATTATTTTTTATGCATTTTTCCTATATATAAAATTTGTGTGATGTCAAACACTTATTCACTTTTAGTGAATCACTGTATCAAAAAGTGGAGACGCTGAAGTTGTGAAATAAGTGAAAAGTATTATTAAAGTTTAATTGAGTATTTTATGTTATCACATGTTGTACTATATCTTTTTATTTAAAAATAAATTTCTAAAAACAAATTATAGAGAGTTCAACAACAATTTAGAAATACTATTTTTATATCAATTTATTTCTAAACTATATTTTAAAAAATAAACACATCCACAATAATTAATAAGATATTATTCTTACATATACATTCAATAATATATAATGAATATGGTAAATATTTCTTTTACAATATTTATATAAAAATAAGAAAAAAATTTAAACAATATAACCATTACATTATTTTACGAGGAATTGTTATTAATAATACATTTAAATAATTATAAATTAACAAAAACAAATAACTATATAAATAAAGTAATTCTATTTTAAATATATTGTTGAAACTATTTCTTGGATTTTTAATATTCTTGAAACTATTTGTTCTATTTTTTATATTTGTATTTTTCATTATGGAAAGTATTTTTTTATATGTAAATTTAATTTTTACTATTTTTCTTTTAATTTAGCTATCGATTTTTTTTGTTTTTTTATATAGTATCACTAACTATCCATTATTTTTTGCATGGTATCACTAGGGTTATATTAGTATATGTTTTGTGAAAGTTTATGATTAATTTGATTTATAAAAACAAATAAAAAGCTATTTTCAAAAAAATTATCGGCGGAGGATTAAAAAAAAGTTCGAAACTTTGGTTTTGACATAATTGACCATTTACGACATTATAAAAGAGAAAAATACAACTGACCGATCAGCTCAAAGTCGTTGGTCATTAGATCAGGATGGCTTTCTACAACCCAATTGTCAAAGGACACTCACCTTTGCCACTAAATTCGAAGTTCATCATTTTTTACGAACCAATTCTGAAGAGACTTTGGACTTGACTTTACTGGTTAATTTAGTGATCGGCATAAAAAATTCAATATTTTATAATGAGGTTATAGGTTTCTCATTGTATTTATCATTATTATTTTCTCATCATTGAATTTAAATAAGTTATGTTATTTTTATTATTAAGAAAATAAATCTAATTTTGTAGTATAACTATTCGAAATTTTTAATTATTTTTCTAATTGTAATTAATATCTTTAAACTTATTATTTATAATGATTAGTTTATGTAATTAATTCTTTAAGTGAATTAATTAAAAGAGATATATCCTAATAATAGTTTAATCGTTTATCCAAAAGATTTATAATGTTTAATTTAACGATGATATTTATATTTATGTAGCATACGAGTATATATTTATACTGTAACGGTTATTTTGGTTTATAATAATGAATTTCAGAAATTTAATACTAACACCTAACTCCAGTAGGCCTTAGATTCGCTGTCTTCTGGCCTTTAGCACACCTACCTGATACTGCACGCAATTCTTACATTGACTTTTGCATTCTTGTTCACATTTTTTCTCAGATATTTTGGCTACAGTGATCTTGGCGCTGATCTCCTCCAGCTATATCATGAATCTAATCCTCTATATAAGGAATGCTCAATCTAATCTCTTAGAAGCAGAAGCAACATAAATAGGTACATGTAGCAGCATGACACCAAGGGAGCAACAGATATGACCGTTCTGTAATGAAGTGGCTAGGGTGCTGTTGCCCCTGGTGTCATGCCGCTCCTTGTTTCTATTCATGTACAACTAATGGAATCCCAAAACTACGGGAGCCTCTTCTATTCTGTTTCGTTTTGTTTTGCTTTGCTTTTGGCTTTATCTTTGCGGAAAGTAACGCTGAGTCCCACGATTAGGTGGTCTGAGTTTTTTCTTTTTTTCGTTTTTTATCAGGAAGGATTATGATGATTCATTACTGCATTTACTCCTTACCTCTGCCAACCCGAGGTTCTGAAGCAGACTTTCTTTCATTAGTAGATACTTATATTAGTTGATGTAATTTGTAATAATTACTCCGCGTGCTCAGTAGGTTCTGAATCATGAATTGACTTGTATTGGAGGATGGTTTCATTCTTTCAAACCTGATACTTATATTAATGAAAATGGTTCAGTGCAATTATGACGGTTACTGCGGATGGGCAGACCCTTTTGAATTATTACGCCCACTCGGAGTGGGCAGGAACTTTTGAATTATGTATTGAATTGTATTGGACGATGATTTCTATGATGTGTGCAAACAGAGCCCATGCTGGCAAAAAGATCAATAGTTGTACTAAATCTGAAAGCAGATTCAGAGATGCGTAACATGTGCTTCGTTAGATTCTGACCATCTCATGGTCTTTCTCTACAATGAGAACCCTGCTGAGGTATTTAAACTTTCAAACCTCTCTCTACTGATTAGGTATCTAATCCTTCAAGTTCTCGCTATTGGATTTCAACTGAAGGTGAAATCCGTTTATGAATAAGAGCTGGGATATTTTTTTATGGTAAAGTATTTTGAATTTGGAATTATTATTACAACTATGACATTTTTTTAATGAAAAAAGGCTGTTTTTTTTAAAGATGAGGTGCTTAAGTGTTCAATTTTTCTTTACTAATTAGGTATTTAAGCTTTCAATTTCTCCATATTGAGTTCCAGGTAAGGATGCTTGTGAGAATAGGACGTGGAATATTTCTATATTAAACTATTTCGAATTGTTTTTACGACTGAAAACTTCTATTATTAGGTTTAAACTGATAAGTGTTGTCTTTTCCCTGTACTACTTGCAGACTTTCTCCTAACTCCTGTGCCATTTGTTGTGTCGATGCAGCTTCTGAAGCTGTCGGACGACAGAGCTACATTCTCCTCTTGTATTATTAATTTTTTTAATGAAAAAGAGCTTTCTTCTCCCATGCTTACACAGTTTCTTGTAACTTCGAAGCCATTTCCAGTGTCGGTGACGTTGGTGAAGCAATCTGTGGAGAAATATAGGGAAGTCAAAGGATTTTATATCTTGTTGATGAAAGATAGACCGTTTTTCCTGGAGCACCAGGCATACTCCATAGCACAGAATCGAGAGAATGCATGCCAGGGACCATTGTCCTGTTTTGTCACAGCTCGGAGCGCTGTACAATCTACTCATTCATACTGCAACACTGTTAAAGATGCCTTGATAGCATTCATATCTCCGTTTCCGTTTTTATAAAGGAGAGAAGGCGAGATGGAATGGGAAAGTATTGATGCCAATTAATAAATTCAGCTACGTTGCATTTTATATGGAATCTCTCCAGAAGTTCTTGATATGGAATCTCCCTCGACATCCCCAAGTCGTCCGTTCTTTATACGGATATAAAGAAATCCGTATAAGGAGATCATAAATAGTACATTGTTGATAAGTAACAGAAACATATAAGAACATATATTATAAAAATTTAGTGCTAGGTATATTACCCGTGAACATTAAAAGCTAATCATGGAACTCTTTAGAAAGGTGGTTGCATATTCTTTACAGATCTTTTATGCTCAAGAATTATATTTTATCATCCAATCCTGTGGATGAAATGTACACCTTTGAACAGTTTCAGTGAGATGGGCGATCAATCTTAAGTTCCTTTTTCTTAATGAATTGTCATTTTAGAATGATTGGTCGGAATTATATTAAGAGGTGCTTTGCGTTAGGGTAATAATATTAATGGTTATGGTTTTAATTTAATAAATTAAATAAATATATAATATATATATATATAATATTTATTATATATAATATATATATAATATATTATTTTTATTTAATTTTATTATTTTTTTTATCGTTTTGGATATAGTAATCTGTCTGGTTTTTTAAGTTATTTCTGATGTGATGTATGTTATTAATTCCTTCTTCCTTTAAAACACTCTTTTATGCGAAGTCATAAATATTATCGTAACTAATATATTATTTTATGTTTATGTAATTTATAATAGATTATTTATATATATAAATTTCTATTTTTTTTTTTAAGATTATTTTTCATATATAATTAATTTATATATATAGTGTAATTTTCATATATAATTTTAAAAATGAATTATAATACTATATTAATTTATTATTACTCTAATTATTTGTTTATTGTGTTGTTTTTTGAATTAAAAATAATATAATTTTAATAAAAAATTATTATATATAATAGAGAATCTAAATATCATCAGATTCACTAATAATTAGTAAGTTTATAAAAATTCTAAGAGTTATATTTTAAATAATTATGAGTCGCGAGCTAAACTATCTACAGAAGTATCTGAAAAATAGAAAAACTTTTGAATATTCGCTTTGTCTATTTGTTACCTTAAAATAATTATATGAGTCATGAGCTAAACTGTCTACGGAAATATTTGAAAAATATAAAAACTTTTGAATGCTTGCACAATTTCGATTTTTTGTGTATTTGTCTATCCCTTGCTATGTCGATCATTTGGTGCACAAGTCGTACGAATTCCTCCAAAGAGAAAATCAATGACATTATTATTATGAATTCTAGTATACAAGTATAGGTGTTCATGAAAATATTCAGTTTCATTCGGACAGAGCTCAACCTTCTTCTTCACCGAGCATCCCTGTTTTCCACATCTGAAATAATATGTGCCAATTTATCCAACAATCACAACAATTATATAAAAAAACACTGTAAGTAGTGTGCACAATTAGAAGTTGCATATATATATATATATATATATATATGAAACTAAGGGGTAGAGCACTCCAGAGAAAATAACCGGGATGACTTCTATCCCTCATGCACTTCTGACCATATTTCTTACATTTGTATTAATCATCAATAATTATTCTCAGTGATCTCTTGGTGAAGATCTTGGTTTTCTCTGTGATGTTATACTCCAGAATTGTAGACACATACGGAGAAGCCTTGCACAGAGATCTGTCACGATTCTTGGCTTCATTCTGTTTGTCATATATTATAATGGAGTTGTCTATAATGCGACTTTTTGGAGATTTCGGTGACGGAATCCGGCAGAAGAAATGAGGTTAAATCTTGATTTTTAACAGTTAAAATGGTTTTTTAACTGCATATTTGGATTCAGCGCCTGAAAAACCCCTGGGAGCCATTGATTGTGCAGAAACTAGCTATCAAACTTGGGATTCCAATGAATTGCTGCCGGATTTTGACCGGAAAAATCTGCCGGAAAGACTTTCAAAAAGTAGCGTTATAGACTACTGCTATTATAATATCGGACAAGAACCTTAGTTAACTTCAGACTATGTAGTTTGGTGATTACTCCTACCACACCCCACCCAAAAAAAACTAACCCTAAACAATGCTTTCCATTTCTTACCAGATTGTATGAACACGGAATGTCATGCCATGATCCTTGAACAACGTCAAATTTCTCGGTGGTCGGGCTTCTCGCTAGTTGGGCGCATGGGAAGATGATATCCACTTCTTATATTATAGCAGTGTTTCCATTCGTTTCCTTATTTTTGATGTTTATTACGGGGTATTTCTAACACCAATACCTTCCCATGTTAAAAAAAAAAAGCGGTTCGATACACTGTCCTGGGCAAGTGCATCCATCATCATCACAAAAACGTATGTCTCCACAAGGATTTATTTAGTACTTTTAACCGTTTACGTGTATTTTTGGATGAAAGCATGACTCATATTCTTGAAATATTAAACTTCCATAATATCCCATGCTTTAGATTTTCTTTTCAAATTATTCACACCACTTACTCAATTTTTATAAACATGAAAAAGGAACATTTGTATTTTTCCAAAGGTCTTTATTTTAAACGCTTAAAAGAGATTCGGAAGTGTTTTCAAAGTGATCAGTCTCACCTAAAGACTCTTCAAAGTCTTTGCATGCTTTTAAGTGGCAAGGATGGAACGATCATATATCACATGATTAAATTTAATTTAATTTCTAAATATTTGACAAAAACTTAATAATGGTTGTTATACAGTCATAAAACATAAATGATGTAAATGTCAATGAATAAAATACACTTTTAAATAATTACAAACAAGTAACATATTCATAAAATACACTTTTAAATAGTTACAAACAAGTAACGTATTCATAAGTATATATATAAATATGAAACTTTAAACATTAAACAAGGCGGGCTGCGGGGCAGCTAGTCCCTGCCCCAGCCCAATAGTCAAACAAAAAGTCCAAAGTCGTCGATTTGTTTGTTAGGTTGCAAATGCTGTCATGTGCAGAAGATGATTTGATTTTGTTGTGTGCAATAGCTGTCTATGCCCACGATGATGCCGTCGTATTCTGAGCAATGGTTGGTGGAGAACCAACGATCCAGCGTCGTATTCTGAGCAATGGTTGGTGGAGAACCAACGATCCAGTGAGCAAAAATATATGCATAAGGGATCCAGCGATTTCAACAAACCAACCAACGATCTGATTCAATCCAGTGATCACCAGTGTGCCAGCTAAAGGCCACACTAGAAGTACCTGTAACTTTGAAAACTTACTTGCAAACAGAGCTGCAGCACAGGTCGATTTTCAAGCAATGTCTGAATGTCATGTACGTTAGAACAAGCTTTAATAATGCATCTCTTGAATCAAGGTTTTAGAACGAGCTCTCTGCATCTAGTTTTATCACACCGCGTTACACCTGCTCTGAACATTGCTCACATGTACAATGGTTCTTGAAACTATTATTCTAAATTCAGTAAGCTCTTGATCCAGTACCAGCAGCATACCTTCCATCAGTGCCGGATCGAGACCCAGACCTTCGTGATCCAGACCCAGACTGACGAGATTCGCACCCAGGAGCAATTATAGGCCCTATTCAATATCCAAATCCGTCCGTCATTATATAAGATGTAGACCTGCATAAGTTCATTGACCGAATGGAAGCTACCGTAGAGGCAGATGCAACAGTTAACCCCGTCAACCATCGCAACTGCAACCATCGCAACCTTTTTACTATGTGAAGGGGGAAGGTTGTATCGAGGTCGTAAGCTACAGCCGCGAACAGGTGAGGTTCAGTCGACAGAGTCAAGATTTGAGTTGGAATTTGGTTCTCCCTTTTTTTTACATTCAGATTGATTTACACTGGATACTGGTAATTGCTAACGATGTCTCTTTTCTTGGAGGTTCCGCCTCTACCCCATGCTTGGAGGCTCTGTTGCTGACCTGTTCTTGCTTCACTCTCGCGGTCTTGAGTGACGGTCGTGGGAGAACTTAGTTTCTTTGCCATGAGCCGTTACTATTCTGCGAAGAGCTTGGACTGAGGATAATAAGGCTGTCATTGGGCATATTAATTACGCAAAGTCGCTGGTTGATGCTGTAATTTTCTATATCTAGAGAATTTGAGATATCGGATGAGAAAGGTCTTACGGGGGGCCAAATGCATGAAGCCTAAGCTCAGAGGCGGCATAATTAGGAGGTTCTTGAAAAGGGTCTTTCGCTTATCAAAGAAATACTGATTGAAGGAGGCCGATTAGCTGATATTCTGCAAGATATGGAGATAGTGAAAGACATTGTTGGTATGTTCAGACATTATATTATGGACCATCGAAATTTTCCATTGGTTTGTGAGAAAGGATGCAACAAATTTGACCTCTGCGTTCACTACAGAATTTCAATAATTGGATCGAAGATCATCCAAACCATCAAAAAAAGAGGAGGGCTGCTATATGATATCGAACCTCTCTTCATATATTCAAAAATAATAGATCGAATTACTTCCATAAACACCCAATTGCCATTATAGATCTGATTTTCTAATTGCACGTTTATGGAGCTGGGAACTGAGAAACCAATTAAAGATCACAGATTGGGCAGATGATTCTCAGGTCCAGGTAAGCGGCATTAGATATTTAGTAACAGACTTTGAATCAATTCTATATGCTACAGTTGCAGGAACTTCTCAACAAGAATGGATTTCATGCTTTTAGCCTTTTATTTTGAACTGTAAAATTGTTACTAGCATTCGTATAAAACCATTTAAATCAAAGTTTAACATGCAATTTGAAGATGTCGTGGAACAGAGTAATAAAGAGTATATTGGAGGTTAAGACAGACTGAAGATAAAAGTTCTAGTTTTGTATGCTTAAGATTAAGATTTAAACCCTGTTATCAGGGATTACCGAATTACAGAGTATTTGTGACCTTACAGGACTCGAACCGTGACACCTCATTTCTATAGTGGATGAAGCCAGGGAAGACGCAGGCGTTGGTTGTGCACCAACTGCAACCGAGTCAGCTCTTCCTGGCAAGTACGAAGAAATAGTGGACCATCTGTATTATAATAAAATTGGGATTAATTCAGATTCAGGTAAAATTCTGAAACATTATTCCACTCAAATTATAATTGGGAATCTACCATTACAGGTAAAATTCTGAAACATTATTCCACTCAAATTAGAATTGGGAATCTACCATTATACAAGAAATTTGGATCATAGTAGACTTCTAACTATATAATTGGATTCCTGCAGAATGTGACGACTTGTATTTGGTTAGTCCTCGGATTGTAAGTCTCTCGGCTTTAACTATTTCCTCGTCAGTGCACAGGACAGAGCGAGAACAGGGCAGGGAGGAATCATATCAGTGTGAACAACATCTGAGGCATGCCTGGTAAGAACTTCTTGCACCTGCATCAAAACCTCAGGTAATCATTTTGCCTATTGGCACGCATAGAGAAAATAACTTGGTACGCTTTGAGTTAGAGTTTTTATTGATAGAGCTTAAAGAACACACCATGGATATAAAAATACCTCAATTGTTTGAGTAGAATTCCAAAATGTTCCCAACATCCCCATTAGAACAAGTTCAGCAAACTAAACATACTTATTGCAGGCTTCCCATCTCTTAACACTTCCAACCAGGCGAGCATGGAATGCTTTTTGCACATCGAGCATATTCAGATACCAGGTAACTTCGTCTTGCACGCAAACGTCTGGCTTTACTGTTGTGGTTCCTGTCACCTGTTCAAACAAATTGAAATAATTAGTAGATTATAGACACTTTTCCACATAAATCTCTAAGGAATAGATAGATTTATAGCTCTATAAGCTAATTGTTACCTCGATCATCAACTTAGACTTCTGCATGAGAAGAGATGATAAACAAGTAAATTTGTTTGCAGGTCGATGATGTTCCAGTAGCAGCAGATTCCTCTACTTCGGCTTTTGCATAGAGCCTCGCGGTTATGGCTCATATTCAACACACACAGGTATCATAAGGGCTGCTAGTTATACCATCCTCCTTCCTTACTTTGATAGTAACATTGCTCATGCAAATTACAATGTTGACACGGCAGCACAAAGATTGTTGGACACGGCAAGGCAACTTTGACACGGGAAGGATTATTTGACACGGCAAGGAAGCAGCCATGGTTTGACATATTATAGGCCATAAGTATAGTTAACATTAAATGTTAGGGGATTAATGCTAATGCAAACATAGCATTAGTTCATGAAACTAAGTTCATTAAACTGTGAAACGTTCTAATCACTTGTACTTGTCCTAACTTTTGAGCCCATATGCCTGCCCGTATGCCTCGTTTTGAGGCCAAATAAGATGAAAAATTTGTTCATTGGTTAAACGAATAAGAAAATATAAAATATGGCGTTGGTTCTTGTGTCATTTCAGCGAACTTTGCTTTAAGTTATATAACGGTTGTTGGTTATCGTGCGGAGATAATGCTAGCTTCACAAACTGATTACTGTAGTCCCTGCCAGCGCGAAAGGGCAGGGACTAATAGGATAACTCGAAGTCTTATTTTTTCTAATCATCTATTCACATAGATATTCATATTCATATAAATATATATCTTAGAACATCACTACCTATCAATCCCTCGGTCACCGATCATACGAAGATGGGAAAATACAAAAAGACTTCAGGTTTAAACAATAATCCTCATTTGCAGTAAGATCACATTGTTTGATTAATTTCCATCAATTTAGAAGTAGAAGGCCTTATTGCATTGAAGAATTCATTTTTCTTTTTAGAATCTTCGCTAATGGTTGTTAGGGCTTACAACCGAAGGCCTACTGAGAGTGATGCGATTGGTATTGATTTGGGAACTGCCAACTCATTTGTGGGCATCATGGAAGGGAAGTTTAGTTGTTTATCCTTGAATGCTAAATTCCTTATTGTTTTCTCGAGGTTGAATTGACAAAATAATTAATATTTTTATTTTCATGCATTTTTTTCATTAGACTACTTTTTAGAATACATGTAGAAGCCAAAAGTAATTAAGAACTCATAAGGGGCCAAGAAAATACCATAAGTATTCGATAGGAATGGGTTTGATTTAATATTGTTAAAGAAACTAATGTTGATGCTTGGGTAGAAATAAATGTGAAAAAATACTCTACTAGTCAAATAAGTGCATTTGTGTTGACCAAGATGAAATAAGATGTTGACAATTACGTTGGAAAGACTATCTTGAATGGAATCATTACTATGCCTGCCTATTTTAATGATGCTTAGCACCAAGAAATGAAAGATGTTGGTAAAATTGTAGGATTGGATGTAAAAGGAATCATCAATAAGGCTACTGCAGTTACCCTCAATGTTGTGTGTTATTCATAGTCATCCCTACATGACATGAAATATGCTTACCTTCCTTGTGGTTTCAATAATGTTATATGTTATTGGTTTTCAATTCGTGGAAATTTGGGATGAGGAGAATATCCTTGAGGTGACACTATGTTGAGTGTGGATTTCCTAGTAGCCCATTAACTCATGCACGTGGTTTATTTCCACCTCCCCATCTCCCCCTCAACATTTTCAATTGGATATGCAAGCTCAAATGTGCACAAATGAGAGACCACTCTTGTCAAGTAGATTCTAATAGTACCCAAAAAACTAGTTGATACATATATGTTGGTTGTGTTGCAAAGGTATAAGATACCAATTCTAATCTAGTACTATGTTGTGTGAAAACCTATGGCTTGGGGGAGAGAATCTCCCAATACAAAAATATTTGAGGCAACACTAGATGAGAGCAACAAGTGAAATACCTTAAAATAAACATATTTTCAAATCTCGAATAGGTGTTTCAAGGTTTCATTCTTCCCACATAGTGAGAATTTGATCTGTATAATTAGTAGGTGTTCAATCTCATGTTATTCTTCTGAAATTTATGCCTCAGGATGTTTCATTTGCAACATTTGGTGCAATAGATAGTTTAATCTCATTATCAACACACAAAGGTTTTAGTCATTTTGCATGTGCAATCACATTTTTGGTGCGCAAGTTCCCACGAGGCCCTATGGTAATGTTTCTCCTCGTTACCTTGCATGTTATAGATTTGATATAATATGTATATAAGATTTTTACAGTGTTATGATTAGAAAAAAATGATAGTTTATTCTCATTATCGACACACAATGATTTTAGTCATTTTATGTGTGCAATTATATTTTTGGTGTTCAGGTCCTATGGGTATGTTTCTCCTCATTACCTTGCATGTTATAGATTGGTAGTTTGAGCAACATCTGTCATCGACACAAGTGTGAGACTATCACAAGCCTAAACACATTTCATCCTCTCCATGCTCAACCCTATAGGTTTTTATCTTTTATTTGCTACAACATTTTTGCAGTAAGATCATAGACATGTTCAATTCCATCAGTGTATCTTTGCACCTTTGGGCGTAGTTGCTAGTTATAGTAGCATTCAAAAATCAATGATTGAGAATTTTCTCCAAAGTTACCCTTTCAATAAAATTAAATGAAAAAATGTCATATGAAGTAGTTTCATATGAAATGAGTTAGGATCTTTTTGGGCATGTGGTGTTAAAAAAGTGCTCCATGGTTTTTAAAATTTTGCCAAGTGTTTTAATGATTATTATGGGTTTATGCTTATAGACATTTACCAACCATTTAATTTATATGACCACTCTAGTAATATAAACTATCATTAATTCAATCCACCACTTATGTAGAAGAAATTTTTTTCCCATTTATAAATTTTTAAAAATGATTATATATATATATGAATGAGAAAATAATCACTAAATTGCATTTTTTTGAAATTTATATCTTTTTAATATGTATTCTTTTTTTAAATCTTTTAATAGTATAGTGAAATACAAAAGTTATTTATATAGCTTATATTTTTTTTTTTGGTTTAAGTAAAGAAATTGAGTATCAATAATTTTGAAATTTTTAAGCACATTCTATGAAATTTATAAATGTTTTGAAGAAAAATGATTTAAAATGTAATTTTTTTCTAATTAGTTAATAGTTTATTTTTTATTGTTTAAAATTCAATTATCAAATATAAAATATTACATTAAAAAATAAAAAATCTAAAAAAAATATGAACCAAGTGTCATAATTAATTATGATTGTGGTTTTTGCATAATGAAATGTCATGTAGAAGGTTTCCCACCATTATTTGCATAAAAATGGTAGAAAACTATCAACATCACATTGAGTTATACTAATTATTATTATATTTTTTGTTCAATTTATCAAATATACCATTAAAATATCAATTTAATGTCAAGGTTAATCCAAATCACTTTACCTAATTATTGATTCACAACTCCATTACATTTGTAACATTTCCACATATTTAAAATGCTAACTGTCTTGAACTCTTTTACAAAAATGTCATCCTAATCCTTTTTTTAGTTGCTACTGGGGCAATTGGAAATTTAGCCACTATAAAATTATCATAATCTTGAGATATACCTTACAAAATCTCAAAATTGCAGCTATTAATTTTAGCTTGCATGGCTTTTTAATTTTTGAAATCATAATTATACATATATATTTATCATATTTAAATTTCAATTATTTTTTTATTCATTTTTCCTTATATGTAAAAGTAGTACATATTTATCATCTTTTACGTTTCAATTATTTTTTATGCTTTTTTCTTATATATAAAAGTTTGTGGTTGTCAACCACTTGTTCACTTTTAGAGAATATATGTATCAAAAAGTGAGAAAGGGATGTTGTGACATAAGATTAAAATATTATTAAAGTTTAACTAGAGTACTTTTTATCTGATTACAGTTTGTACTATATTTTTGTATTTAAAAATAAAGTTCTAGCAAAAAATTATAAAGACGTCATCAACAATTTAGAAGTAATATTTTTATATCAGTTTACTTTTAAACTATATTTTATAAAAATCAACCCATTTACAATAATTATAATATATTATTTTTACATATACAGTCAATAATATATAATAAATATTTTTTTACAATATTTATATAAAAATAGGAAATAAATTTAAAACAATATATCCCTATTAATAATAAATTCAAATAGTTTATCCATTATTTATTATGATATAAATAAAGTAATTCTATTTTTGATATTTTTATTTTTATTGTTTGATTAAGTATTTGCTTATATGTAAATTTAGTTTTTACTGTTTTCTTTTTCTAATTTAACACTCATTTTTTTGTGTGTGTAGTATCGCTTACTATCGATTTTTTTTGCTTGGTATAGTATCACTAACTATCAATTATTTTTTGCGTAGTATCACTAATGTTATATTAGTATATATTTTTGGGAAAGTTTATGACTAATTTGATTTATAAAAACAAATAAAAAGGCTATTTTCAAAAAAGTTATCGACGGAGGATATAAAAAAAAGAAACGAAACTTTGGTTTTGACATAATTGACCATTTACGAAATTATAAAACAGAAAAATACAACTGACGGATTAGCTCAAAGTCCTTGGTCACTAGATCAGGATGGCTTTCTACAAACCAATTGTACGGGACACTCATCTTTGCCACTAAATTCGGAGTTCATCATTTTTTATGAACCAATTCTCAAGAGACATTGGACTTGACTTTACTGGTTAATTTAGTGGCGGACATAAAAATTTCAATATTCTATAATTAGGTTACAGATTTCTCGTTGTATTTATCATTATTATTTTCTCATCAGTGAATTTAGATGATATATAAGTTTTGGTATTTTTATTCTTAAGAAAATAAATTTAATTTTGAATTATAACTATTCGTAAATTTTAATATTTTTCTAATTGTAATTAATATATTTAAATTTATTATTGTAATTAATATCTTTAAATTTATTATTTTCAATGATTAATTTATCTACTTAATTCTTTAAATTAATTAACAAAAAGAGATATTATCCTAATAAGAGTTTATGCAAAAGATTTATAATGTTTAATTCAATGATTTTTCCTGCAAATTTCTTTGCTTTCTAACGGTTCTTTTGGTTTGTAATCATGAATTCTAGAAATTTAATACAAACACCTAACTCGAGTAGGCCTTAGATTCCCTACCATCTGGCCTTCAGCACACCTACCTGATACTGCAAGCAATTCTTACATTGACTTTTGCATTCTTGTTCACAATTTTTTTCAGATATTTTGGCTACAGTGATCTTGGCGCTGTTCTCTCCAGCTATATCGTGAACCTAATCCTCTATATAAGGAATACTCAATCTAATCTCTTAGAAGCAGGAGCAACATAAATAGGTACATGTAGCAGCATGACACCAAGGGAGCAACAGATATGACGGTTCTTTAATGAAGTGGCTAGGGTGCTGTTGACCCTGGTGTCATGCCGCTCCTTGTTTCTATTCATGTACAATTAATGGAATCCCAAAACTTCGGCAGCCTCTTCTATTCTGTTTCGTTTTGCTTTGCTTTGCTTTTGGCTTTATCTTTGCGGGAAAGTAATGGTGAGAACCACGATGAGGTGGTCTGATTTTTATTTTTTTTTCTTTTGTTCGTTTTTTATCAGAGAGGATTAGGAAGATTCATTACTGCATTTACTCCTCAGCTCTGCCAACCCGAGGTTCTGAATCAGACTTTCTTACGTCTAAGCGCGATACTTATATTAGTTGATGGGTCGATGTAATTTGTAATAATTACTGCGCGTGCTCACTAAGTTCTGAAACATGAATTGACTTGTATTGAATTGCGTATTGAATTGTATTGGACGATGATTTGTATGATGTGTGCAAACAGATGCCATTTATAGTGTCGGTGACGTTGCTGAAGCAATCTGCGGAGAATTAGGGAAGTCAGAGGATTTTATATCCTGTTAATCAAAGATAGATCGCTTTTACTGGAGCACCAAGCATACTCCATAGCACAGAATCGAGAGAATGCATTACAGAGACCATTGTTCTGTTTTCTCACAGCTCGAAGAGCTGTACAATCTCCTCATTCATATTGCAACTCTGTTAAGATGCCTTGATAGCATTCATATCTCCGTTTCCGTTTTTATAAAAGCGAGAAGGCGAGATGGGATGGGAAAGTATTGATGCCAATTAATAAATTCAGCTACGTTGCATTTTTTATGGAATCTCTCCAGAAGTTCTTGATATGGAATCTCCCTCGACTTCCCCTGTCGTCCGTTCTTTATTTGGAAATCCATATAAGGAGATCATAAATAATACATTGTTGATAAGTAACACAAACATATAACATATATTATAAAAGTTTAGTCCTAGGTATATTACCCGTGAACATTAAAAGCTAATCATGGAACTCTTTAGAAAGCTAGTTGCATATTCTCTACAGATCCTTTATGCTCATGAATTATATTTTATGGTCCATTCCTGTGGATGGAATATACACCTTTAAATAGTTTCAGTGAGATGGGCGTTCAAGGTTACCTTGCTTTTTCTAATAATGAATTGTAATTTTATAATGTTTGGTTGGGATTGTATTAAGAGGTTCTTTGCATTAGGATAATAATATTAATGTTTAATTGGTTCAATTTAATAAATTAAATATATATATATTAGTTTTCTTTTTTGATAGATAGTGATTGTGTTTTGTTAAGATATTATCTATCACGTATTTTGTTAAGATATTTTTTGATATGAAGTTATTGGTCCAATTCTCTACCCCAATCAAAATGATATATTGAAGACATTAAAGATGTAGTTGTGCTAAACTTGTAATAATAAAATGTTATATATTAAAAAATTCATCTATATTTTATTTCTGTAATAAATTTTATAATATACACGCAATATACATATACACATACACACAATTTTTTAATAAATAAATTTATTTTTATTTTTAATAATGAAAATCTTTAGATTTTTTTTTAACTAAAATTAGAATTCTTATAAAATTAATTATTCTTATTAAAATTAATTACTTCTACAGAAAGGCTATTACTATTACAATAAATATAAGTATTTTATAAATTCCATAAACAAACCAATTATAAAAAGTTTCACAATACTTACGCAAATTGCTATTCAAAGTACTTAATCTAAGATTCTTTGACAATAAATAAGTCATTTGAAATTGACCAACGTCAAAGGCACCAAGGATAAATAATAAGAAAATATTAATAAGTATTTATTCGTTTGTATGGATATTATTGACTTCTTTCTATATTGCCACAACTGCTAGTAAAATTTATACATTTGACTTCATACACCATATGTAGTAGTGATATACATACCGTAGTGCTATAGCCCAACTCTTTGAGTTCTCATGCCTAATCCGTAACATTTTTTTTATTTCAACCATATATATGTGTGGTTTTTTCCTAAGCTCCCTTGTTCCACGGTTTCTGCGTGGGATAAGAAAATTAAATGAAACCTTCAAAGGTATGGACCTCATGCAATCTCCAATGCTTACACAAATTCTGGGACGAGTAAGAGTCCGAACTAGAACTCCCTCTCTTGTCTGTTATGATCACCTACTCGCTTCCTCCAGCTTCTGAGCAGCCATCAGTTTACCACAATGGGTCGGACCTGGGAGCAAGTCGAGGGTCCCAAAACCTTACGTTGTTGCAGATTGGGTTGCGCCCAGCTAAGCTACAGGGACTCACATAGGTCAAGTTGGGGTTAAATGGGATTGCGTTTTGCAGAAGTTTTGGGGACCGACCTCTGACCGTAGGCCCACGACGTTAGACCATGATGAATTAAATGAGGAATTGCATGTTAATTACGATTACCCCCTCCGTGAGGACACTTTCCTTTGTGATCAACTTAGAATTTTACCTTCAATAGAACTTAAATTCGACTACTGGTAAGGGACCAAATAGCACCAGATGGCTTCAATTTACTCTAATGACATTAAGACAGAGCTTTCGAATCAAAGGAATGAAAATGAAACACAATGAATCTTAAAACCTATGAGGTGGAAAGAAAATAGGACATAAAGTAAATTTTTTAAGGTGCAAACAAGAAGACAGTTCACTCATTCCTCCTATCCTTGTTGCTTGCAAGGTCTTTGGTCAGACTTATATATATATATAAAATATGAAAATAAAATATCCTTTAACAAAACTCAAACCCAGGTGCAGTGTTAACAATAATTTTTCCTAAATCGGCAACTAGGTTTTCTCTAAAATTTGTAGGCTAATAAACAAAACAATCATCAACATCTACAAACAAAAAGTTTAGCTTTCCCTCTAGGGACACATAAGTGGAATTAACTGAAGAATATTTACAAAAAAAAATTTGAGAACAAAAAGTGGATTGGTGATTTTTTAGTGTGGTCATGCTTCATTCACCCACAGTACTTTTGCAGATGGAAGACCATTCCATTTGACCATGTATTCTTAATAATTTATTTATTTTTTTAATGAGATTTGGATCAACTTTCCATGTGTAACCTATGGATTGTAGGTAAAAGTACCTCCTTATGAATCTCCTCTTTCTCATTTTGTGCCCCTTCTCTAGGTTCCTAATAATGGTATAAGTCTACAACATTAAATATAGGAGAACTTTGTATATATAGAGGTAACTCGATCCCATAAGAATTTGCTGAGAACTTCCTTAGGACTTTACAAGGCCAAATTTTCTTCAACTATAGCCTATGCTACTCATGCTTTGGGATCTTTTGCTTCCTCAAATGTGCTAAAACTGGATCCCAAATATTAAACTTTATCTCTCTTTGCTAAGATCAACCCTCTACTTATGATTGAGACTACATTCTTGCAATTGGTCTTTGACCTTCTCATGAATCATTTGCATTATTGTTATGGGCTTTCCTACACAGGCACTTTAATTCTCTTCTCTCCCAAAAATCATTAGTTTCGAACTACCCCTCGGATGCATGACATTAACAATCTGAAAAATGTTTTTTCCTTTCCTCCTATTAGGAGAATAATTATAGGGAAAATTCAACTTATGGAATAACTTGATCCCATTTCTTATTATGGTCATGGACTAGAAATATTAGTAAATTTCCCATAATTCTATTAGCCACTTCGGTCCTTGCATCTGTTTAGGGATGGTAACCTAAACTATATGGCAAGTTGGTCCCCAGTTTCTTCCATAAATTTCTCTATAAATGTCCAAAAAACTTGGTGTCTTCAAGATAGTACTCCTAGCAAGCCCATGTAGTTTCACCACTTCCCATAGTAACAAATTTTCGATGTGGATAGCATCATTTTCTTTTGAAAGAAATTGGAGGAGATAAAATATTGGACAAATTCACTCAAAACCATTCTTATATTCTATCACAAACCCAAGATACATGCCACGTATATAGTTCTTTATAAGATCCAATAGATTCCAAACAAGGAGAATACTTTTAAGAAAACTTCCCAACAAAACTCCAACAACCAAGAACCCAATCCTACCTATATGCTATTATAAGAGTTATTCCAAGTCCCCCCTTTAATGCTTACATTACATTATTGCAAAGATTAATACAAAAAATACATATTAAAATTCACATGTCACATTTGTTTGAATCATCTTCCTTGGCACTTATCACTACTCTAAAGTCCCTCAGACAATACTCTCTTTCACGAACTTTGTATAATTAACAGTTCTGAATCTCCTGAAGGACAACCTCAATATTGGACTATATCTAGAAGTCAATTATGCAACTGACCTTTCTACGCACATGTATCTCATAACATAACCTATACTGATGCTCTTGAAGCCCAAAGCACAACAATATCCATCTCGAATAACATATTCATACAATCAAATTAGCGACATGTTCTCTCATAATATAAGAACATTGAAAACCACTAATATTTCTTTGTTCAATAATTGGTTCCACACATTTTTACAAATAGGCTTACAAAATGCAATAGACAACTATTTAACAAAGAAATAAACACAACACATGGTAACAAGACCGATAACTATTCTCCTCCAACTGGAAACTCTTCCACATCCAAAGTGAAACATGAACTCATCCAACAAAACCTCGTAAATAAATCAAATTTTCATTAGAGGAAGATTGATGCCACACTCATTTAAGAAAGGTATATGCTTCCACTCATAACTAAAATGGTGGCACATATTAGTATGGAAGGGATAAGGTCTCGTTAAATGTAAGTTGTCACTTAGGTTGTTTTTGGAAGGAAAATATTTACTTTGGATATCTTTAAGTAGGGCTAGGTAGGTCTTGAATTTTTCATTCTATGTCATATGAATGAGGACTCTATGGTTGATTTATTTATTCATTATCCTTTTGTAATTTCTATTTGGAAGGTGGTTTCCTCTTGTTTTAGCCTCGATTCCTAGGGAGTGGATGGTCGGTTAGAGAGTGTCTTAGGACTTGGAATCAAAGCTTTATTTCTTCTTCCCTCAAATTCCTTTTAATATTTGAACTGTGAGGAATTTGGATAGGGAGAAACCACTCTATATTTGAAGACTGCACTATTTTCTATGAAGTGATCCCACATAATCCAAGATTTTCTTATATTAAGCTGGTGAAATTCTTGAAAGGGAAGAAGATTTGGCTTATCAGAGATTTGGAGCTGCCAACTAGTATAGTATGGGGATTATTTCATGGAGCTAGCAAAAGGGATGTTTGTAGTATGGGTATAATCAATTTTTTCTCCCATAATTTGATGATTAAATGCAACATTATATTGGCCAAGGAAAAAATTTTACAACTAAACTCCTCCCCATATGGTGTACCATGAGGAATGCCCTTTGGAAGAAAGCTAATGTATTCAAATTCTATGGGAGTTCAGAAGTCCTTGTGGATTGGCTCAATGGAAGAGATAACTTAAGGGTCCTTCATTTAGAATCATGGAAAAGGAAAATATTCTAACTATAGGAGATATATGGTGATGTGCAAATTCTTCATACAAGCAAGGAAAATAATAACATGGCAAATAAGTTATCCAAGAAATCTTTGCTATTAGATGTTGGGTTAGTTCCCATCTTCAAGGAGTATGATGGTATTGTGTTATATGTTTTGTCATTTAATCTATTTTATCATATTCAAATAAAATTTAGTTAAGTTTCAAAATAGTTTTCAAATCTAAGATAAATCCGGAATTTTATTATCATCTCAATTTTCTAATTTATGAATTGTGCTACTTGTTCGTCATAGGATTGCACTTTTTGATTTCCTATGAAATATAAAAAATATGTTTTTTATTTTGAAAAAATCTTATATGTTACTCTCACCCACAAATTAATTTTATAATGGTATCACTATCTATGCATTTTCTCACATTTTGCAATCTCAAAACAAACGAGTTGAAATTTCCTACCCTAAAATTGAGAAGAATGATAAGGGATTGTTCAAAAGAAATACCAAAGAAATTTTAGGGTCAATCCAACATGGAAAGGTAAGAGGTATAATTATATTCTTAGATACATTTAATCCTTTACACATTGTGCTTATTAGCGGGTTGGTTGATCCAATGCAAGCGTCATTGAGTTCACCCTCTTCATACTCACTATACTAATAGGCCGACTTGATACAACACACATTTAAGTTGGTTTCCATTTTATGCATACTCCTTATTGGCAAGTGGGGCGTATCAATGCAGATGCCAACTAGTTTATGAGTGGGTTTATTTAATGAGATTTTTAATGTAAAGAAATTTTAATGTTTAAATTTCATTTTCTATTTTTATTATTATTTATTTTTTTTTTTGTTGTAACATATTTTATATTATATTTTATAGAATACTTTTTATATATTTATATCTAACCCTCATAATACTTAAATCACCCTAACTCTTAAACCCTCGTAATCCCTTAACCACTAAATCCCCTAATTACTAAATCCACCGAGAGCGTAATCCCTAACTCATATCCCTTCACCTTAAATTAATTTCAACATGATTAACATGGATCATGAGGTTAAAAGTTGGTTTGTTATGGGAGAAATAACGGTCAATTACTAGTAACCAAACAATGATCTATATAAAATTAATTAAAATAAATAACACATAATTAATTCATATAAGAAAATATTTTTAAGTGAATAAATTATATAAAATATATAATTATGTATCTCCTATACATCAATAATTAAATATCTATTTGTTGAACTCCATTGATCTAGTTCATAATTGATGTTGAAATTATTGGCCATAGTAAAATCATCTTAAGCATCATATTCTATCATCTCATCATTGATATCATTACTGAGAACATTCTCATATACATATGTTGATGGTGCTGGACTTGCCAATATTTAGGGGACCTCCCCAGTGTGAAGTCCCAACTAGACCTCACACCATTTGGTGTAGGAGTCCCATCTGGTATGATGGCCTAGTTTCCATTATCTTAAAGGTATGCCTTAGCTCTTGTGTGTCAGCACATGAGAGTGATATACTTAGTCCTCAAAGAGCGAAGTTTGAGTGCCTAGTGTTGGGCATGGGATCCCTCGTATTAGGCTTTGGCGCTTAAAGCCCCAGTTTTGGTCAATTGTATTGCAAGACTCTGCAAAGTGTGGATGCGGAGCGCGAAAGACTAGGATTAATCATAGGGTTGTCCGCCCTAAGAATTGTAAAACAACATAAAAATGTATGTCACCCTACCCATGGTCTGTGGACCATGGGATTCTATAAATAGAGTGAGTCTCTAAGTGTAAAGATATTTTTTTTGGAAAAGCAGAGAATAGATAGAATGGCGAAGCCATGATAAGATAATAGAGGGAAAGATAAAGTGTACTGGGTCATAGTAGTAGGAAAAGGCTCTGGAGCTGAGTGCGCAGAGGTCTAGTAGAGTCCGCAGCTGAGTGTATAGACCCCTACAATAGAGTGCGCAGGGCAGAGTCATGTCTATATGTGGGATTGTACTTGAAAAGGAATACTAATAAAGATAAGTTTGATTCAGAATATTACACATCTATGTTTCTCTTTACCTTTATGCATTTATACTATTTATGATTATGCACACTTACCTGAATGTTGAATGAAGTAATAAGAATATTGGACTCTCACAAGTTAAGTTCAGCACTAATATAAGAGTGCAGTAAAAATAATGATCAAGGTAGTACTTTCTTTGTGCCCTTACATAGGTGCGCAGAGGTAGTGGCACAAGTCGCAAATGATAGACAGTTGCGCGGTGTAGCACAAGTGCATAGGTTCGGACCGTGAACCTCAAGAAACTTCATCAAGACATCCCTAGGGTGCGGAAACTTAGTTCCAGCACCCTCCCATACTACCTCAGTTGAGACCTTAGTCCGCGCTTCGCGCACTGTTGCAGAAAGCACCAGTAGTACCGGGATTTGCTTTGGTAAACCAATTCCGAACCTGAGTAAGGCCCCACTAAGCCAAAAAATGGTTCTATTGCCAGTACGAGGATCTGCATAAGGGATATTTGATGTCATGCCAATAGAACCCAACAAAGAAGGAAATTGAAGGGTGGTTGGAAAAGAAGATTCACATGTTCGCGACATAAGAAAATAGAACTCCGCAAGTATCTAAGAAAAAGTGGATGGATCACTACATGTATACAGAAATCCATGAGATTTTCTTTGCATCCCTTCCTTCTGAACTATATGAGTGGATTGGTGAGGTTAGCCGACAGCTAGGGAAGGTGTAGGCTTGACTAATCGATAGTGTGGACTCCAAAATTAGTGCGCAGACTGGAAGCCTCAGAAGATAAGGTAGCAAGAGGTGGACCACTAGCTCAACTGAATAATAGGAGGATTTATCGCTGAGTTTGCAGTGGATACGACTGTCAGTTAAAGCAAGGTAGAGTGACATTTTCTCAAGGGACAGTGAGATAAGTATATTAAATATTGGAATACCTGGATTAAGATATTGTTATATGGAAAGCAGTTTATGCAAATAAATTAATGTTTGGAAGTACGCAAAGCAGAAGAATCTACAGAAGTGGAAGTAGTGAAGAATTAGCAAACAACCCCTTAATTTCACCCTCGTAGGTGAGCAAGGACAAGCTCACAAAATTTTCTCTGAGAAGCACAGTCGGTTTGATAAGGTAGTAGATTCTGCGGTTACCACCCACACTACCACCCACTTCACCTCCTTCACCTCCATCTCCACCCACTCCACCTCCACCACCTCCACGGTTCAGTATGTTGAGCATAATCAAAATACCAGTATTCATAGGAGTAGGGAATGAGGATCCAGACCAATTCTAGTTCACAGTAAGAGTAGTATGGGAAGCACAAGGTGTCATAGATGACAACATTAAGAGGGCTACGTTGCTGAGTGCATTACAAGATCGTGCATTAACGTGGTACATCAAGCACTCTAACAACAACCCAAACATAGGGATAACAGAGATCCAGAATTCATTGAACAAAGAATTTAGCAGGCCAAAATTAGAGACACAGTCAATCATCGGGTTTAAAGAAATCACGATACTTTCGGGTGAGACCCCTTTTGATCTAGACCAAAGGCTAAAAAGTACAATATGCAAGGCAAATATGATGCTAATGGATGCACAACATCATGCATGGTTTGTAGCATCTTTGACACCACACTTGAGGATGACACTATCACAGCAAACACTTTCTACCCAAGTTGAAGCATTGGAGATGGCAATGATATTACATGAGACCCTGATACAGGACCCTGGGTTGAGAGTTCAACAAATCCATGTGTAACTACAAAATCTATGTTTGGAAATGCAAAGCTTGAAGCAGGATAGGGCACCGCGTCTAGAGGCGCAAAAGGAAGTATGGTGTATAAAATGCAAAGGCCAGGGCCATGAAAAGGATCGCTACCCATTATTCACGAACTACTTTGCAGGAGGAAGGCCAATACCGTTGAGACCGGAGGTAGAGGCAGAGATGAGTGTAGCACCTGGTTTATGGTGCGTGATCTATCAAACAGGAGGGAAACACACAATGGACAACTGTCATCTGCTGTAGAAATATACACAAACACCCAAGCAATTGTTTTGTAATTTTTGCAGGTTGGTAGGGCACATTGAACGCACTTGCTACAATTACAAACTATTGATGGATCAGACCCTGGCCTATGGGATTTAGATCGCAGCATGAGCCCTCAACCCAGATGAGGGGATGGCATGATCTGTATTTCATAGCCGATGTCGAGGACGAAGTGGAATGTGACCGAGAAGGGGCCTCAGATAGTTAGTTTCCTACAATTGTGGAGGACTAGGGAACTATGCTCGCGACTGTACCAACCTGAAAAGGATATCTTATACGCATTGTGCTTAGTTTGATCATGAAACAATAAACTATCCTACGTTGATCACAAATATGTGCGAAAAAGGGGTATTCCAACCTCCCTGGACTCAGAATATACAAATTGTGAGGTCTAAACCACACAAAGAGGACCCGAATGTAAACACGATGCTTCGAAGTGGTGTGACCATGGGAGAGGATAAGGGAAAGCAACCAGAGGAAAGTACATGGGTTCACAAGGCTCCTACAAAGGAACCAAAGTTTGACATAGAAAGCACAAAGGATACATTCATGGAAGCTAAGAAGAGCTTCGTGGAGGCCTCCACTTCAGGTAGTAAGGATCAACCAGAGCTTCAAATGGATACTTGAATGCTTACTACCTTTCTAGAGGCATGCATGAAATTGTTGCGCGAGAACAAGGCGGTTAAAGGACTACAGGAATTGATCAAAACGTGTGCGGGGTTAGGGGAACCACGCATCGTTTGAAATTTGGGGAAGCATGCATTACACACTGGAAGAGAAATGAGGTTGACTGCACAGATTGGGGAATATGAAATGGATCAGGTAAACCTAGATCTGTGTTCAGATGCGAATGTATTACCAAAGAAAACATGGGAACATATGGGTAGGCTTTTGTTAGAGTGGTTCCCCATTTAAGTACAAATTGTGAACCAACAAAAGATTTCTTCCGTGGGAAGGTTGCAAGAGGTAACAATTGATATTGAAGGCGCGAGCACACAAAGAGATTTTGAAGTGATAGATATTGTCGATGACATCAATCCCTATCCTGCATTTTTAGGAACAGGCTGGACCAACGATATGAACGGAGTCATCAATCTAAATAAGAACAAAATGATCTTCGAGAAAACGTTGCTACGCGTAGTAGCCCCACTGGGCCTAGCTGAAGGAGCCTGCTACATTGAACCAGTGTGCGATGATGAAAGTGATGATTTTCTTGATTGTATTTACAAGATAACTGCATGAGACTAGGATTGGGTGAATCTGGCTACAGATGGGAGGATCACGTGGGAGCGTGAAGGCTCCTACACTTCTGATTCAAATAAAGAAGTAGAACAATGGCAGAACCAGTTGCACGAAGTGACAATGCTGAATTGCAACATGATGATTAGATCATTGTGTTGTATGATAACAGAGGCACGAGAGCTACTGACATATGGTGGATTGACAGTTGTGGAAGAATTCTTTAGCAAATTTGAAAGCGCAGTACTGGAATAGCAGCGGTTCGATGTGTTGAAATGGGCACTACACGCAACACCCACATGAGAGTGGGGTACACATCAAGAAAACATTGAGGACTAGCATGGATGTAGAAGGATGATGCGCCTACGGTTTTGAAGCCCCCAGCTTCAAACGTAATTCATGCAACCAAGACAAATAAACTTGTATGCCCAGCTATGTTGATGGGTACAAACGTGTGTTGTGCAGTCCCCACAAGCACACCTCAAACTAAGGATCGAAAATCAGAACAGGACGCAGTAGCAGGAAAGGAAAAAAGCACAACAAATGTTCCACGTAGAAGCATTCAAGAAGGTATGTGGAATACTGAATAGAGCTCACCAAGTGAGATGAACTTATTGGGACTTGCGCATACTAGTGGTCCGATGGGTCTACAGGGCCGTGTGCAAAAACCTGAGCACGGAAATGATTCTGAAGCTGAAGAGCAGAGTCGAGACCATAATTTTGGAGGAACGCAATCCTCACGCAATAACTCTCATAGGTGGGACAGCACGCGAGGACCTAGACGAAGAAATTATGTAGCTACAGGAAGCCATTCGGCAAGGGAACCTTAAATTTTGTCAAGTCGAAGGAGATTGGGTATAGCTAAGGAAGAAAAGCATGTTAATGGACGTAGAAATCAACAAACTAGAAAACAAAATCACGCAAGAATGTCGCGTCGATAAACTAATAAGGACAGAACAATATATGGGTAGC
The DNA here is from genome assembly GCA_000404065.3 of Pinus taeda. Classification (NCBI taxonomy): domain Eukaryota; kingdom Viridiplantae; phylum Streptophyta; class Pinopsida; order Pinales; family Pinaceae; genus Pinus; species Pinus taeda. The sequence goes on along the minus strand of APFE031256031.1, from coordinate 46,734 downwards.
CATACTACCGCATTAGAAGATTGTCGTCGAGAGATTGTGGCTATGCTACCATGGTTGCGACCACACCTTACCAGACAATGTAACTAGGCGAGCACACTGCATAAGGAATAATGCGCTGCACTGAATGTCGCGAGGGTAATTGAGGAGTGCCCGCGGAGTAAGCTTGAAGGTGAATTGAAGCCTCGCACAGGTGGCCCAACCACCTAAATATCTGTAGGGAGTATAGTCTCATCACTCTAAGCAATTGAAAGAGAGTGCGGGACTATAAAAGAGTCTGTATGGGCGCTGTGCGATAAGGAGGTTGCGCACAGGATCAGTATGTCACAGAGGTCGCGCCCATGCATAGGGGGATGCGTTGCCGCACGGGTAGGCTGGGAAGTGATTGTTGGTGCCATTATTCATGACAACATGTCTAATTTAAGACAACGAGGAGCAAGCAATGGGTAATTAAGGCACAGAAGTTAGAACTAGAGTTGGGACGATTTTCCACCTATCTAGGATTAATCGCCTGAATGAGGGGGGAATGGTCAAATTTGAATTCAAAATGGCCTATAAATCATAGGTGGCTATCCAGCAGACAAGCCTTGGCATTTTGAGAATTTAGTCGTTGTGCTATCAAGTGTGTATGGACCTTATGAATTTGGAGGCTTTGAGAGCAAGTTCAGTGTTTGAGACATTGCCAAAGGAGACGAAGGACTTTTTGAATAGAATGATGTCGACAACCAAGGAAGCAACGTAGAACCCTACACTTTCGGTGGGGGATCCACCAGAAATTTCCAAATTGCCTCGGATGTCGAGGGCCAAAAAGGATCCAAAGGCAGCAAGACCAGTCCACATGTCTCTACGAAATCTATAGTTTGGTAAACTATTTGTGGAAGACAAGGACAAGATTGTTAATCTTGAGACAAACGATGATGAGGAGGATCTCCAGGCTTTCGTAGAAGAGATCAAGGTGGATGAACTCCGCAAGTATCTAAGAAAAAGTGGATGGATCACTACATGTATACAGGAATCCACGAGATTTACTTTGCATCCTTTCCTTCTGAACTGTATGAGTGGATTGGCGAGGTTTGCCAACAGCTAGGGAAGGTGTAGGCTTGACTAAGCGATAGTGTGGACTCCAGAATTAGTGCGTAGACTGGAAGCCTCAAAAGATAAGATAGCGCAAGTTGTGGACCACTGAATCAACCAAATAATAGGAGGATTTATCACTTAGTTCGCGGTGAATACGACTGTTAGTTACAGCAAGGTAGAGCGACATTTTCTCAAGGGACTGTGAGGTAACTATATTAAATATTTGAATACCTGGATTAAGATATTGTTATGTGAAAAGCAGTTTATGCAAATAAATTAATGTTTGGGACTATGCGAAGCAGAAGAATCTACAGAGGTAGAAGTAGTGAAGAATTAGCAAACAACCCTTAATTTCACCCTCGTGAGAGAGTAAGGGAAATCTCACAAAGGTTTCTCTGAGAAGCATGGTTAGTTTGATAAGGCAACGGATTCCGCGGTCACCACCCACACTACCACCCACTTCACCTCCTTCACCTCCATCTCCACCCACTCCACCTCCACCACCTCCACAGTTTAGTATGGTGAGCATAATCAAATTACCAGTACTCATAGGAGTAGGGAATGAGGATCCAGACCAATTCTAGTTCACGGTAAGAGTAGTATGGGAAGCATAAGGTGTCATAGACGACAACATTAAGAGGGCTACATTGGTGAACACACTATAGGATCGTCCATTAACGTGGTACATAAAGCACTCTAATAGCCACCCAGACATAGGGATAACGAAGATCCATAACTCATTGAACAAAGAATTTAGCAGGCCAAAATCAGAGACACAGGCAATCATTGGGTTTAAAGAAATCACGATACTTTCAGGTGAGACCCCTTTGGATCTAGACCAAAGGCTAAAAAGTAGAATCTGTGAGGTGAATATGACGCTAACGGATGCACAACATCATGCGTTGTTTGTAGCATCTTTGACACCACACTTGAGGATGACGCTATCACAACAAAAAATTTCTACCCAAGATGAAGCATTGGAGATGACGATGAGATTACATGAGACCCTGATACAGGACCCTGGATTGGGAGTTTAGAAAATCCATGTGCAACTACAAAATCTATGTTTGGAAATGCAAAGCTTGAAGCAGGATAGGGCACTGCGTCTAGAGGCAAAATGGAACTATGGTGCATAAAATGCAAAGGCCTGGGCCATGACAAGGATCACTGTCCAGTATTCACGAACTTTCTGGCAAGAGGAAGGCCAATGTCATTGAGAGCGGAGGTGGAGGTAGGGACGAGTGCAGCACCTACTTTATGGTGCAAGATATATCAAATAGGAGGGAAACACACAATGGACAATTGTCATCTACTATAGAAATATACACAAACACCCCAGCAATTGTTTTGTAATTTTTGTAGGTTGGTAGGCCACATTGAGCTCACTTGTTACAATTACAAACTATTGATGGATCAGGCCCCAACCTATGGGATGTAGACCGAAGCATGAGCCCTCAACCTAGATGTGGGGATGGCATGAGCTAGATTTTAGGGGCGATGTCAAGGACGAGGTGGAATGTGACCAAAAAGGGACCGTGGATAGTTAATTTGGTACAATTGCGGAGGACTAGGGAACTATGCTCGCGACTGTACCAACCTGACAAGGATATCTTATACGCATTGTGCTCAGTTTGATCATGAAACAATAAACTCTCCTATGTTGATCACAAATATGTGCAAAAGAGGGCTATTCCAACCTCCCCCGACTTAGAATATACAAATGGTGAGGTCTAAACTGCACGAAGAGGACCCAAATGTAAACATGATGCTTCGAAGTGGTGTGACCATGGGAGAGGATAAGGGAAAGCAGCCAGAGGAAAGTACGTGGGTTCGCAAGGGTCCTACAAAGGAACCCAATTTTGACTTAGAAAGCACAAAGGAGACATTCATGGAAGCTAATAAGAGCTTCGTGGAGGCCTCCACTTCAGGTAGTAAGGATCAACCAGAGCTTCGAATGGATCCTTCAATGCTTACTACCTTTTTGGAGGCATGCATGAAATTGTTGCACGAGACAAGGCAGTTAAAGGACTAAAGGAACTGATCACCAGGTGTGTGGGGTTAGCGGAACCATGCATCGCTTGAAATTTGGGGAAGCATGCATTATGCACTGGAAGAGAAATGAGGTTGACTACACAGATTGGGGAATATGAAATGGATCAGGTAAACCTAGATCTATGTTCGAACATGAATGTATTACCAAAGAAAAGATGGGAATATATGGGGAGGCTTGTGTTAGAGGGGTCCCCTATTTAAATACAAATTGTGAACCAACAAAAGGTTTTTCCCATGGGAAGGTTGCAAGAGGTAACATTTGATATTGAAGGCGTGAGCACACAAAGAGATTTTGAAGTGATAGAGATTGTCGATGACATCAATCCCTATCCTGCATTTTTAGGGATAGACTGGGCCACCGATATGAACGGAGTCATCAATCTGAAGAAGAACAAAATGATCTTCGAGAAAAAGTTGCTACGCGTAGTAGCCCCACTAGACCTAGCTGAAGGAGCGTGCTACATTGAACCAGTGCGCGACAATGAAAGCGATGATGATCTTGATTGTATTTACAAGATAACTACGTGAGACTAGGATTGGGTGAATCTGACTATAGATGGGAGGCTCTCATGGGAGCGTGAAGGCTCCTACACTTCAGATTGAAACAAAGAAGTAGAACGATGACAGAATCAGTTGCACGAAGTGACAATGCTGAATTGCAAGATGATGATTAGATAATTGTGTTGTATGATAACAGAGGCATGAGAGCCACTGACATATGATGGATTGACAGTGGTGGATGAATTCTTGAGTAAATTTGAAAGTGCGGTACTGGAATAGCAGTGGTTCGATGTGTTGAAATGGGCACTACACGCAACACCAGCATGAGAGTGGGGTACACATCAAGAAAACATTGAGGACTAACATGGATGTAGAAGGATGATGCGCCTATAGTTTGGAAGCCCCCAAATTCAAACGTAAGTCATGCAGCCAGGACAAAGAAATTTGCACACCCACCTATGTTGATTGGTATAGATGTGTGCTGTGCAGTCCACACAAGCACACCCCAAACTAAGGATCGAAAATCAGAATAGGACACAGCATCAGGAAAGGAAACATGCACCACAAACGTTCCACGTAGAAGCATTCAAGAAGGTATGTAGAATACTGAATAGAGTTCACTAGGTGAGATGAAGTGATTGGGATCTGCACATACCAGTGGTCCATTGGGCCTACAGGGCTGTGTGCAAAAACCTGAGCATGGAAATGATTTTGAAGCTAAAGAGCATAATCGAGACCATAATTTTGGAGGAAAGGAATCCTCACACATTAGCTCTCATAGGTGGGATAGCACATGAGGACCTGGACGAAGAAATTATGCAGTTACAGGAAGCCATTTGGCAAGGGAACCTTAAATTTTGTGAACTCGAAGAAGATTGGGTATGGCTAAGGAATAAAAGCATGTTAATGGATGCAGAAATAAACAAACTAGAAAACGAAATCAAGCAAGAATATCACGTTCATAAACTAAGAAGGATAGAGAAATATATGGGCAGCCATACTATTGCATTAGAAGATTGCCATTGAGAAATTGTGGCTATGCTACCATGGTTACAACCACACCTTACCAAACAAAGTAGCTAGGCGAGCACACCACATAAGGAAGAATGCACTGCACTAATTGTCGCAAGGGTAATTGAGGAGTGCCCGTGGACTAAGCTTGAAGGTGAATTGAAGCCTCGCACAGGTGGCCTGACCACCTGACTATCTGTATGGAGTACAGTCTCATAACCCTAAGCAATTGAAAGAGAGTGCGGGACTATAAAAGAGTCTATATGGGAGTTGTCCGATAAGGAGGTTGTGCACAAGATCGGTATGTCACAGGGGTCACGCCCGTGCATAGGGGGTTGCGTTGTCGAACGGGTAGGCTGGGAAGTGACTATTGGTGTCACTGTTCATGACAAGATGTCCAATTTAAGACAACAAGGAGCAAGCGGTGGGAAATTAAGACACAGAAGTTAAAACTAGAGTTGGGATGATTTGCCACCAATCTAGTATTAATTGGCTGAATGAGGGGGGAATGGTCGAATTTGAATTCAAAATGGCCTATAAATCACAGGTGGCTATCGAGCAAACAACCCTTGGCATTTTGAGAATTTAATTGTTGCAGTATCAAGTGTGTATGGACCTTATGAATTTGGAGGCTTTGAGAGCAAGTTCAGTGTTTGAGACATTACCAAAGGAGACGCAGGACTTCTTGAATTGAATGATGTTGACAACCAAGGAAGCAATGCAGAACCCTACACTGTCGGTGGGGGATCCACCATAAATTTCAAAATTTCCCTGGACGCCGAGGCCCAAAAAGGATCCATAGTCAATAAGGCCAGTCCACATGTCTCTACGAAATCTGTAGTTTGGTAAACTATCTATGGAAGACAAGGACAAGATTATTAATCTTGAGACAAATGGTGATGAGGAGGATCTCCAAGCTTTCGTAGAAGAGATCAAGGTGGATGAAGAAATGGAGGAAGACATTCAGCCAGTGCGCACTACAACAAAACTACCCAAGCATGTCCCTCTGTGGAGAGGGAAAGCAAAAGTTCCCAAGGATTTGGATGCCATTAGGAGTGGACTCCAAACCCCGCTCCTCCCAAATGGAATTATGTTTGAAGGTTCAATTCTAGGCTGCATACCCATAATGAAATTTGAAGATTGGGACCTCACAGACAGTGAAAAGTTCCCACATTTGAAGACTAGAAAACTCATGAAACATAGTAGGAAGGGGTCAGTTACAGTGCTAGAGCCACAGAAATGGCTGCGTGGTGTGGAGGAGGCCAAGCTACTCCACCTACTATGGATTCCACACTTTCATCTAGCAAGAATCACAATCTCTATCATCGGGCAATTGCTTTGCCTGGTACACGATGGGTACTTATGGCTAGAGCAGCCTTTTCCCATCATGGTGGAGCTTATTCATTGGATTTCTTGGCTTCGTTGTATCGAAAGGGACCCCACGGAGATAACTGGAAAAAGTAGAGATTTGGCACTCGCAGAGGCCATGAAGAAGAAGTACAAGTTGGAAACGAAGCAGAGAGGCTATGTAATTAGTAGCATTCAAGATAAAGGGGTGCATGTAGCCACCCATCTGCTGGCTGGGAAGGTGTTGAGAAAATGTCTAGGTAATGAGGTACCAACGACGATCATCACACTGGCCGAAAAGTGTGTGGAGGGGATCGAATTCAACTGGGTCGAATTCCTCTGTAAGGAATTCCTAACAAACTGCAAGAAGCTCAGGAGCAGGGAAAGACCTTCCACTATGCATGGTTTCTCTTGTCTATCTTATTGGTGACAAGGGAACTGACTGAGGACAATCAGTTCCCTCCCTTTGAACAGGACTTGCGAGAGGCAGAAAAATACGCGTCGCTCTGGGCAATGAAGAACGCCATGCGAATCCATAAGACCAATATTTTTTGGGTGCTCATGGAGGCGAGCATCTGGATGGGGATCAACAAAATGCCATGCCTTTCCCCCATAATGTATGACAATCTGTGGAACTTTGTAGACTTCAAGGTGGATATATCAAGGCGTGTAAGGATCTGGCATAGACTTGGACCGAACATCCTTTCATCACAATTGATGATGCCATTTTCACTGTGCTCGACTCATGGCCACCTGAGTGGCGCACCTCGGATCTGGTGGCATGCGATGAGACAACGAAAAAGAAACAAGAGGATGCCACCAAGCTAGTAGCATAGCAGAAGCATAATGAGCAGTTGGCTGAGGAGGTAAGGGCTTACCGCGAGGCAGCAGAGGCTGACGTAGAGCAAACCAAGGCCATCGAAAAAGTAGTAGGAGCATCGGCAATTGTGGCCACCACAACTCAGGACAAAAGAGGCTTGGACTTGACCACAGGATAGGGGATAGAAGACATGGCAAAAGGCATGGACCCAAATACGAAATCTACACAACTGAAATGGAAGCATGGTATGTAATGAACTAGGCCACGAAAGAAGACCATGGCTTCCAAACTAGTTGGTGAACCCATTACACTCACAAATGGTGACCTATATGACATCGGCAATAGAGTTCGCGAGGTCACCAGGGAAGTGCTCTAGGAAGCAATGACAGAGCAGCAAAATGTGTTGGGATCCCTTAGGGTATGGTTGCAACAACCTCAAGTGTGACCCCCCACGAGGGAACGGTAGTTTTCTATGGTGCCACAGGTACATCAACAATATAGTAGTTGTTGCGGGCCAAAATGGCTAACACCATTGCACTGTTGGAAGGAGCACTGACAGTGGACAACATAGAGGACAAAGCTACGGTGGGCTGGATCAAGGGACTTAGCCTAAACTTGGCTACCCTTCCACGAGATATATTATACCAGCTTAGTCTACAATGTAATGAAGCACTAACACAGAATCAGTAGCTGGAACACATAGTAGAGGAACCATGTCACCGTGTCCAGGAGCTAGAAATTACGACAGACCTACCAGTAGGATTGCAAATTCACAGATTAGCTAGTGGATTTCACAAGGCAAAGGAGGAAGAAACAAGGACACAACTAGACCTCAACCTTCATATTGTTAGACAACGATTAAAGGCACAATCATCCACGCCCCTAGAAATTAGGGAACAATGCATTGGCACTATCTAAAAGGGGTTGGAGGAAATAAGATAGTTAGTGTAGGACTGTACTATAATATTGGAAGAATCCTTCACGGTCGTCACTTTCTTACAGGAGGACCCCACCATACATCACCTAAAAATAGAAGTCTGGGAGCTCCAAGTGTAGTATGACAATTTGTGCAGAATGACTCAGACACGTTTCCTGACCCAGCGGTTAGCGAAGCTATAAAAAGTGAATTCATTGAAGGAACATGTGGATGCTGCGCGACAGAAATAGGTAGTACTTAAGGCATGTGTCCAACTGTGGATTGATGAGGTCTTCCACATCACTACTGATATCAAAGGAAAGCTCGCACAAATGAAGGTGATGCATGCCTTAAAATAGGGATCTGCCCCTAACAATGAGCATTTGGAAAAAAGAGTAGAGCAGATCAAGTAGATGGCAGAGCAGTGCAGTATGGACCTTCACGTAGCACAAGAAAAATTGGAGGGGATCCATGCCAAGATCGCCACACCAACAGAGTGACTCAGGATGAGTCATGATGATTGTGTTGGGGGCCTGTTGGGCATGGGATCCCCCGCAGTAGGTTTTGGGGCTTAAAGCACGAGTTTTGGTCAATTGTATTGTAAGACTCCAAGAAATGCGAGCGTAGAGCACGAAAGTATAGGATGAGTCATAGGGTTTTGCACCCTAAGAATTGTAAAATAATGTAAACTTGTGTCAGACTACCCATTGTCTGTGGACAATGGGATTTTATAAATAGAGCGAGGTTCTAAGTGTAAAGATAGTTTTTTTGGAAAAGAAGAGAAGAGATAGAATATAAAAGGCATGGTAAGAGAATAAAGAGATAGTTGAAGTGTACTGGGTGATGGTAGTAGGAAGAGGCTCTGCAGCTGAGTGCACAAAGGCCTAGTAGAGTCCACAATTGAGTGCGTGAATACCTGCAGCTGAATGCGTAGGGCAGAGTTAGGTTTGTAAGTAAGAGTATACTTAAAAAGGAATACTAATAAAGATAAGTTTTATTCGAAATATTGCACATCTATGTTTTTGTTTATCTTTATGAATTTATATTGTTTATGATTACATGCACTTACCTGAATTTTGAATGAAGTAATAAGAATAATGGACCCTCACAAGTTAAGTTGAACATTAATATAATGGTGTGGTAAGAATAGAGATTAGGGTAGTACTTTATTTGTGCCCTTACATAGGTGCACGAAGGTAGTGGCATAGGTCGTGAGGGATAAACAGTGGCGTGGAGTAGTGCAAGTGCACAAGTTTAGACCGTGAACCTCCAGAAACTTCATCAAGATATCCCTAGGGTGTTGAAACTTGGTTCCAGCACCCTCGCATACTATTTTGGGTGAGACCTTAGTCTGCGCTCTAGGAACTGTTGCTAAAAGGGCTAGTAGTACCGAGATTTGCTTGGCTAAATCACTTCTGAACCTAGGTCAGTCCCTACTAAGCCAACACCTAGTGAGTGCTTAGTGTAACATGTGTCTAAATTCATTAATTGTAGAGGGAGAGGGTGAGAGTGAGTCTAAAGTTGAAAGGGAATAACACCAACTCTATTAGAGACCCACAATACAACAAGATTTCTGTAGCTTTCAGCAGAGTAGTCCACATGGATGCGGCAGTCACAAACACAAAGTGAACAAATATCACGTGCAACACCTACTGGAGTAGTCCACACGAGTGTGACAGATGTTGGAACAAGTTTATAGGAATGAATTTGTCTAGTGTCTGGTGTAATAGTCCACATGGGAGAGACAATGTTAATAACTGATACAACACATTTCCAATAGCATATGCACTAAAACAACCAAAATACTTCAACTATCTTAGTATAGGTTAAAACCACATGCATTACAAGTGTCCAAAGAATAGTCTTACAAATTAATACAATACATTTGTGAAAATGTGTTTTCTTGTTAACAGGCTTCTAAATTAAGAAAAATTTCCAAGACACATTTATACACCATATATATCTAACCCCGATAGTGGGGCGTTGGAGCCACTTCTCACTCCTCAAGGAAAAGACTATAGACTCTCAAGGATATGTGGGAGGAGCCAAGCTAAAAATTCCCTTGTATGTATAAATGAGGGGTATATATAGCCAAAGGTGAAACTCGCCCTTGTGACTCTTCGACTTCCCTCATGATTGTTTGACTTACATGACTCTTTAACATCATCAGTGGGTCTCTTGGACTTCCACATTACATTACATTGATTATGTAAGTATAATCCAAAGTAGTGATGTGGCCGAGGCGACTCATGAGACAACTCAACGTGAAACTACCCGTATTTACATGTTGGTTGTGATGTTCATGTCAATATGTTGTGTTGCTCAGTGATGAGTGTGTTCATGGTGTAACATAGCTTCACCTTCACATGGCAAAGTGCGTGGAGTATTCAATGGTCTTGGTGTTTTCTTGATGGTTCTGGGTGTAGTTGATGGTGAGTGAGGATAAGGATCCAAAATAATGCAAAGCACATGTTAGGCCAAGATTCAAGGCTCTAGGACACTATCAGGAAAAACTGTGTAGAGGTCACCATGAGGCTAGGTTGAGCAGTCTTGGATAACAAGTGACATCCGTGGGATCTAGCTCAGATGTGAGGTGGAATTTCATAGTTTTTATAGGGATGGAAGTGTAGGCAATAGGAGGCACTGGTATTGAAACTATGTAGATTTTCAAAGGTGATCACGATAGGGTTGCGGGAGCCTGCTAGTCAGAACTGCAAGATCTAGGAGGCAGTCAAGAAGGACATATCTACGTATGTTCTAGACTGAGTGGGGTTCTAGGTAGGACGCAGACTATCCATGAAAACTATACAATCTTTAGGAGGAGTGGCAAGTAGGCCTATAGGGGGACTACCTAACAAAATTTCACAATTTCCTAGGACATTGTAGTGACAGGAAGTGGGTGCCTATCCCTCATGTATACACAATTTATTTAGGAAGTGCAGGTAGGAAGGATGATAACTTCTACACAGTTTTGTGGATGAATGTAGCCTCAAGATCACTACTTAAGTCAAATTCTTTGGTTGAAGAATGGGAGGCTTGATAGAGAGGCTTGAGGAATGCAGAGACTTAGACAACTTCTTGGGAAAATTTTGTGCTATTCTAAGTGACAATCAGCCAGGTTGATTCTAGGATTGTGTCGTGAAGACTTCTTGAATTGCAGTGTCAAACTTTGTGCAGTTCTGGATAACAATACTTGGTCACTAAGGGATGAGACTTTGTAGTGCAACTTAGTGGAGGTCTAGCTAATGGAGGGTGGTCCGGTCAATAGATATTTGAAAAAATGGTCAAGTGTGTGACCAAGTGAAATCCTGTATACATTACCTTGTGAACACATGCTCAACATGACTTGTTGACAGGACACCTCAAGCCAACAAGACAACATTCCTCAATGTGACTAACTTCAAGGCTATGTGATGGTGAAAGCGACGGGTGCAACACTTCAGAGAGACCTTCAAATAACTGTGATGACATTGGGGCAACAATGCTTACAACATTGTATGTGAGTGTGATAGATGTTTTCATAGTGAACACAACTCATACAAACAAAAAAAAAACCTTCAACATCACAAGACCAAGGTCACAAGCATGACATAGCAATCAACATGCTGAAGACGACAGTTGGCTGAACAAGAGAAAAGAAACAAAAACATTTAGAGGAAATACATGAAATGACTTTTTTGTGTTTGCACACATGCACATTACTAAATACAGGATGATATGACAACGAAAAGAACTCTTGCAAACTTAACTAAGACGTATACTTTGAAAGGTGTTATTTACTTACCATACTTACCCTCGAGATGATCATGCATTTGACGGAGTTTGCATGTGGTCCTGATCTTTTTCCATCACTAAGTCTCTTGGCCCTTCTTCTCAACTCCTTGGGAGTGATCTCAACATGTCACCCTTTTCGTATAGTCACTGATAGGTAGATTAGCGTTGTTTCAACGTGTAGTGAATGCTACCATGATGAGGCCATGGGAGGCCCATTTAAGCAATTTATGCATGCAAGACAGATAGGACAACTTGGACAACACAACATAATTTTGAGACATAGGACACTGCTCTGGGATGGGGTCCTCCCACATAGCCTTGAGAGTTTGTAGTCTCTTCTTTGAGGAGTGACAAGTGGCTCCATCACCCTACTATTAGGGTTAGTAATGTATGGTGTACAAATGTTTCTTGGAGCTTTCGATGTTTGAAGACTAAGTATACCACTCTCATGTGTTGATATAGAAGAGCTAAGGAATATCTTTAATATAATGGCAACCAGGGCATCATATCGGATGGGAATCCTACACCAAATGGTGTGAGGTCTAGTTGGGACTTCATACCGGGGAGATACCTTGAATTTTTGCGGGTCCAACACCATCAACAACATCTAAATCAACTTTTTCTACTTCTTCGTCTAACTCATTTATAAACTTCTATTAATTATTACCCTCTTTCTCTACTACATGGTACTTTACAAACCTTATTCTTGGATCATACTTGACAATATATGACCAAATTGTTTTACCTAGAGAATCCAAGTAAAATTCCTATTCTCATTAGCTTGGAAGAAAATAAGGCTCTATATATTAAGGCTAAAAGGATCGATGCATAAGGGCCAAAATAAATCCCTATAAAACAAGGAGATTAAATTACTAAAATTGGTCTTGCTAAAATGTAGTCAAACTTGAGGTAAATGCATACACAATGGTGAAATTAATATCGCAATGTTGGGAATATATAGGATTACAAAATTTAATATCTTTGAGATAAATTATTCATACCCCATGGTGAAAAATTGACAACATAAAAGGGAAAAAAACCATGAAAACAAGGCATGATGAAAACTTAGATATATTGATGGTTTAATTTATCTCTATTACGAGAACGACGAATTTTATTATGCATGTTGTAATCCAATGTGAAGTTAATTGTAAAAGAATATTTAGTGGGTAACAGTTCTAGTACCCATTCATGGTAGAATCTGAATATCACAATTGTTCATTAATAGATTACCTATGTTAATGTTTTTCTTATGACAAGGATTGCAGTTTTATACATGTGACCCCTTTTGCATTCAATAACATAATTAATTGAGGAAGGATAATATGTAGTTGTAAATACTAACTTTGTTTATGAGAAGATCATATATAAATATACCTGATAATCTCGCATTTAACTATGGAATATGGTATGCTTATAATCTCCTAAATCAGTAATTGCTTTCTCAAGAAGAACAATTACGGAAATAAATTCTTCATAGGGTATGAATAATGGTTCAATTATTTGTGTTTGCATGTTAATAATACTGCCTCCACTGAGGCTAATTCTAGCTAGTTTTGCATGTGAATGAAAGGTCGGTCGATAAAATATTGATGATCATGTTTGACTACCATGATAGCTGCAATAAACTTAAATTAATATTCCTTAATGCTTAAAAGAGTTATTTCAGAGTCTGTTGAATGCATGTCATGATTCGTTTCTTTCTCCCAGTTGGAATTAAACTTAAAGGCTAATATAAGAGCCTAAAATATGGCTCATTATGTTGCTATTATTTAGTAGCTAAGATTTTGGGTACAGTTGCCCTAATGATTACTATGCATGTAATGACATGGTTAAATCCACCTATACGTCCATTGAAATTTAACTATATATAAAGAAAATTTTAATTAATGGACTTTAGTAGCTATTTTTCTAGGGTAGGCCCAAAGGGGTACATTAAAAATGGTATCAGATCCATATGTTAAAACACTAAGGCCTATGGACTCATCCACCTTCATAGAGTTTCGTTGACATGTTTTAATTATAAAATATTTATATGAAAAATAAACCAGATCCATAAAGATGAAAAATGAATCTTGAAACTTAGAACATGTTAATCACATATTGATTTCTAGTCATTAAAGGAAATTATGACTCCTTAAGTTTAAATTGAAATATTAACATGGTTTATGGAGGAATCATTAACATATGCATAATAATTTAATTGGAACAAGCAATTAAATTAATGGAGATTTCCATGGATTATGAGATGAGGTTGACTTTATCCAGATTATGTATCGAGACATGATTTTTGAAAGACCGTAGGGGTAAAAAATTTAGTATTGGTTCAATTTGACCAATTTCTTCACAAATTGATATCAGGTTAAATAAACATGGATTTCTTAAAAATCAAAAGGTAGTTCATGGATTTCTTAAAAATCAAAAGGGATTTCATGATCTTGGCAACAAACCAATTGGGCATGTCACTTTACACCTCGCTCTATTTCTCCTGGGATTAACTTGTTACCAAGCCATTCCGTAGTATTTGACTATGGTTGTGTATGATTGGAGTATGGTTCAAGAGGGGAACTTGTTTTTTTTCCCTCACATAAAACCATATATCCCTGAGTGGTGCAAATCACAACCTCTACTCCAATGAAGATGGTGAGGATGTGAAACCATAGGTTACCAAATTGAATGGTCTACGATAGATTCTCTTGCGATTGCTGAATCTATTAGTGGGTTTATCCCTTCAAATGGTGATGTAAATCGATTCATTCCTTATTGTGATGATGGAAATCATATCGTGGAAGGAGTGGCTATTGGAGTTGCACAATGAGGCACGGGGATGAGGCTATGAGAAAGCTCGAACTTGACACTAACAAGAGTTGGGAAAATTAGATAAGTTCAATCACATCTACACATGTTTTCCCAAATTAATCTCCTTCCTTGTGTATTGAGTTGGATGCATTGGTCATCATCTACGATGGGGTGTTTTATTTCCCATGCACGGTCGTAAAAGTAATGCTTTTTCTCTAGTATTTGGATAAACACTGCTTAGGGTGGCTACAAATCATGCTTTATGAATAAACAACAATACATATTGAAAGTCCCAGAAAAAGAGTCGCAAAACTGCGGGTGCCTGCTTTATCACCAATTTGGAGGTAAATGAGTTGGGCACAAGCCAACAATGTTGTTTCCATGGTAATATAGGGGAAAATCTGAAAACCTCAGTCATTTCCTACTATTTACAGTGAGATGAAGATGTTGGGATAAGGATTATCCACCCCCTCAGTCAGATTAAGTTATCCATATTACCCCTGCGAAAAAACATAGACAATCTGGAATAGTTGGAATGGATAGAGTGATCGATGCTTAGCCTTATCTATGCAATGAACTTAGAAAAAAATTCTAGAGATAATGTTCATCCAAGCTATGTGCTCTATCAATCAATAGAAAAAGCGAACAAGCTTAGTTCTCTATCCTCTACAGATGGCAATAGGAAGTACCATTTCGATTGATGTTTTTTTGCTTGAATGATATATATATATGTGTGTGTGTGTGTGTGTGTGTGTGTGGATAGATCATGTTAAACATAAAAAGAAAAATGAGGTACAGAAGCACACGTGGGAGGCTGCAAATCATCATCAACATATGCATGCAGTAAGTGTCGATGCGCCAGCGGGAGGTTGTGAATCATCATCGACATATGCACACAACAAGTGTCTATGCATCCTTAATGTTTGCACTCCCAAGTTTCAATTGTGTACATATGTCTTGTCATTGGCAGAATAGGCTATGACATGAAATGGGTTCGGTGTCACTGCCAAGCATCACTTTAAATATTTTTGTGCCATTAAATTGAAATGTTTTTATACTATGATAGGTCCCAATGCACCTAAATCATTTCAGATTGATTGAATGTGATTTAGAAATTGCTCATTTAAATTCTCTTTGCAATTTCATGATGGACAGTATATCTATATA
This sequence comes from Pinus taeda, assembly GCA_000404065.3. Taxonomy (NCBI): domain Eukaryota; kingdom Viridiplantae; phylum Streptophyta; class Pinopsida; order Pinales; family Pinaceae; genus Pinus; species Pinus taeda. Next base: position 31,273 of record APFE031256031.1, on the reverse strand, counting down.
TATATATATATATATAATTTATTTATTTTTTTTGCTAATTTGATTTCTTAGGGACATCGTTTGCGTTGGTATACATTCATAGACATTGAATAAATATGGTCTCTGAAATTCTAACCATTACTCCTTCGACAAAAAAGAAAAAAATCATTTGATGCTTGCGACAAAGGAGATGCACCAGTGGTTACCTCCGTAAGTCTGGGTTCTCAAGTTTCATGTAGAGTTATGTTTGTCGACCGTATTTTAGGTTCTCGTGGTAGAAATAATGAATGACTAATTTACATTAATTTAAACAACTATTGGATTTGTAATTATCATAGTAGGTCAAGGTAAGCTTGTGAAACACCTCCATGCATGTCTTTGAAGGGATTGAACAATGCTAAGTGGCATCATCATTGAGAAAATGACTTTGTGCTCAAACTAGCACGATAATAAAAAATAAAATTTATTTAAAATTATCAAATGTGGTCATTAAAATGGTCATTAAGATTTTAGTTGTTGGTGTTTCATCCCGACGATCTTTAATTACAGGGAATATGAAATAAATACCTACAAATATTAAATGGTATTAATGTAAAATCTATGATGTTTAAAGAATATGAAAATGTACGTGCAAATATTGTTAAACTTTGTAGCACATTCAAGAACAAATAATGGTTTAATAGTAGCATTGAAGTTGGTATTTCTTCTTATAATGTTTTATTAGTCCCTACCCTTCCAGGCTGGCAGGGACTATAGTAATCGATTTGTGAACATAACATTGTTTTGGCACGATAACCAACCAATGTCCTATAACTTAAAACAAAGTTTGCTGAAATGACACAAGAACCAATACGATATTTTATATTTTTTTATTCTTTTAACAAATGAACAAATTTTTCATCTTATTTGGCCTCAAAACGAGGTATACAGGCTCAAAAGTTAGGACAAGTACAAGTGATTAGAACACTTTGACAGTTTCATGAACTAATGCTATGTTTGCCTTAGCATTAATCTCCTAACATTTAATGTTAACAATACTTATGGCGTATCATCTGTGCTATGTCAAACCATGGCTGCCGCCCTGCCGTGTCAAATAATCCTTGCCGTGTCAAAGTTGCCCTGCCGTGTCAAACAATCCTTGCGGTGCTGTGTCAACATTGTAATTTGCATGAGCAATGTTACTATCAAAGTAAGGAAGGAGGATGGTATAACTAGCAGCCCTTATGATACCTGTGTGTGTTGAATATGAGCCATGAGCAATGTTACTATCAAAGTAAGGAAGGAGGATGGTATAACTAGCAGCCCTTATGATACCTGTGTGTGTTGAATATGAGCCATAACCACGAGGCTCTATGCAAAAGCCGAAGTCTGTTAAAATACAAATGCGGATTGATAGACGTAGTTATGAATTCAAATTCGTACTTTCTACAGAAAGGAGAAAATTCAAATCAACCGCTGACAGCCTCCGCAAAGGTTATGGTAGAGGAATCTGCTGCTACTGGAGTTGCACCTGCCATCCATGCACTTCGAGATCAAATTTGAGGCGCCTGAGAGTGCAATTGTGAGTATTGATCATTTCTTTGTATTTGCTATCCTGCAATATCCATTGCCCACCTTTTAGTTTTCTGAGAGGTTCGCAGTTGCAATCGTTTTTTCCTTCTGAAAAAATATCTAACCAAAATTTCCAAACAGGAAATGGAAAAGAAAAGTGAAACGTACCACTAAATCCAAATCCAACTCCACTGTTGGTGTTGAATGTCCGATGTGCATTGAAATTTTCGATCTCTCCGAAATCAAACAACTGCTTTGTATTGTATGCGCCTCAATCTCTAGTTCAGTTGAACCTGTTTTACTTTCAGTTTCAGTTTTATCAGTCAAATCAATGCATACATATTTCAATCATGCCGTGTGTTCTTTAAGCTCTATCAATAAAAACTAGTGTGTCTCTCTCGTTCAATCTAACTGTTTTACTTTCAGTTTTATTTTTATCAGTCAAATCAATGCATACATATTTCAATCATGCTGTGTGTTCTTTAAGCTCTATCAATAAAAACTGGTGTGTTAAAATTATGAAGACACTTATTCTTAGTCTTCGTTACATGTAATTCCTTGATCACAAACAACTTATAAAAGGAAGTAATGTTTCAACAATGAAAGTACAAACAACTTATAAAATGAAAGAAGTAAGGTAGATCAAACAACTTATAAGAAAGGAAGTAATGTTTCATTACAATTGGCGATCGAGATGGCCGCTACCCCGGCTGCAGGACTCCATGTGCCTCCTACGTTCCTATCTCTTACTGACTCATTTATTAAATCTGGTAATGGAGGTTTCTTTAATTATCATAAAGAATTATGAAAAACTTGCTCTGTAATTTGGCAATATCTTGCTTCAACATCAAATTCCCAGGGATTTTTTTTGTTTGATCATCAAATTCGTAGGAAATCTCTACAAATTTAGAACCGCTCAGGGTATTTCCTTAAAGATCACGAGGGCTAGTCTATCTACAGTGAACCAGTAAATTTATCACAGAAGATTACATAGTATAGAAGCAAGAGAATAAGCATAAAAAATTTGTTTCAGACCCATAAAAACTCTAACTCAAAGCGTACCAAGTTATTTTCTCTGTGCCTGCCAATAGGGTTTTTTTGTACCTATAAAATGTATTAAATAAATTAGGCATGTTATAAAATATCAAGAAGTCAAATCCAACTGCTAGCTAAGCTCAATATAACAGATGAATAACTGCAAAAATTTACAGGAATTTAACCAAAAATGTTCACATTACTGACAACTTGAACAAGCCGGTAATACACCTCTTGCCGATTCCCTCCATATATTCTTATCCGCACAAAAGAACCAACAATTTTGGAATTGAAGCTCGTAAGATCTTCCAGCAAATATTCAATTAAAGTACGCTGCATGTAAATTAACCCAATATTATGTACATTTATTGCAGCAAAATCATTTGGATTAGATCTTGGTATTTTATCATCCATCTTTTTGCGTGACTTGCGCCTTTTATCAAACACACTCTTGCCAACTTTCTCCCTACTGTCATCAAGTTCAATATTGTAATCATTATCAGTTGGAGACCCTTGACTTAAATGTGTTGAGTTTCCTTCAACGAAACATGACTGCTTTGAAGGAAGGTGTGACTCAAGAAGCTTTAACATCTCAAACTGTCCCACAGTAGGTTTTCCAAATAGGTTGCGCAACCTCTCATCACAAATAATCAGACTTCTCTTGCGAGGATCCTGAAGTCTGTTCTCTTTTATATATGTTAGCAAGAGTTGCTGAACCTCAAAAAGACAAATAGCCTTTTCAGCATCTTCTTTCAAATATCCAATAAACTCTAAAAGTTCCTTTAAAGCCCAACTGCTGAACTCTCTAGTCGAAGATATTTCTTTCCTCCTTGTCTCTTTCTCCAATCCTATATTATGTTGCTCCCCAGGCACAAACTTTCTAGACCTTCTCCTTCTCTTCCTTCCAATGTTATACTGCTCCTCAACAAACCGATTCATTTCATTGTCCGAACTAGAGACTGATGCATCAATTCCATCAAATGTCTCATCTGATTCTGCATCTTTAGTAAAATCAGCATCCTTGAAAGGATGTGTAGCCTTCATAATCTCTTCTAATGTCAAGGATAGTTCTTCCTTTAGCTCAGTCCAGTAATCTTTGAACAAATACTCCCATGTCTCCTTGTCACCAAAATCTACTTTCACCTGATGAGGCACTTACACCATGTTGATGTTACAAGTTCTCAAAAATAATGGGAGCTAAAAAATAGAAAAGACATTTCATTAATCTATATGATGTCTAGCAAAACACTATGTTCATTACAAAACATGTAGTGGCAGGCATTTCATCCATGACCCGCTTGGTATGTTAAACACACCAAATCAGAAGCTATTTCTAAATCCCAAAAGTTAAAAATTAACTTTCAAAAATATCCTTCCTATTCTTCGTTTATAATTACTGGGAAACCAGCAACAGATGCCTGTAATTAACAAACAGTTCAAATTTTGCTGTACCAGTTTCCGATATGCAGAATCATGTTCCTGAATAGGAAAACACTGTTAGGCTTTTGCTCTGCCCCTACCAACCATTAAAATAAACTTTAAACATCATGTTTTAGATAGAAAACTTTTTATAGTTGTTTATCAGGACATCCATTGAAAGTGCAAGCTTCTTTCATGCCTTGATAAGCTAGAAAATATGGTACCAGGTATAAAATTATGAATAACAATATAGAATAATATTAGGAGAGTAGATATCATGAACAAAAATATCACTAACGAATTGGAGACCTGATTAACAGCCAAGCGTATTGCAGAGGAAGAATTGGCGATTGCGTGAAGCAGCTCAGTCCTCGAATCCTTGGCTCCTGCATTTTTCCTGCAACACTATCCTTAGCTGCGCGTGCTTTCTCTACTGCAGTATCCTTAGTTGCCCGTGCTTTCTCCATAGCTGCATCTTTGGTTTCCTCAGCAAACATGGAGGTAGGAGGTAGTGTCGTGTGTAGGGGGAAATGGCATGGGTCATCATGCTTCAGCCTACCGTAGTGGCAGATGGCTTGCATGCAATGCACGTGGCTGTCACATCTGTGTTGATGGGGGAGCCTACAGATTCATTTATGAGCGCAGGTTATTGCTGAGACGTGTTACGTTCTTAAATATTTTGTTATAATTTGAAAAAATAATGTGCAATACCTATAACTCTTATACGTATAATGTTTATGCCTGAGATCAGGGAGACACTGCTTTACTCTTTGAAATTTTGCTGAGACACGTTACTTTCTAAATTATTATCTTATATTCTGATAATAATAAATACATGCGATGCCTATAACAGTATAAGCGCTCTTTGTTGCTTTTTTCAAATTATTCAATTCATAATTCTTTCATGGATAAATTGTTTCATTTAGTCAATATGACCGTTTTTTTATTTTTCCAATTTGCGATATTTTTATGAGGCCATTTTGAATCTTTGCTTAGTGAGAGACTATATGTTTCACCTCCTTTGATATTTGATCAGCGGGAAACATATAATAACATTGATGAAAAATTATCTGATTTTAATTTTTTTCCCAAATTTGATTGATTTGATATGCGTGAATATTGTGTGTTACATTTGATCTTTTAGACTTGGAAGACTTGGAACACAGGGCATATACTCGTTCTTATTATGATTTCTCTAGCTAAAATGCGTTTGCTAGCATGATCGATGTTACAAATTGTTAATCTAAATATCAATCTTTTACTAAAAGGATCGGGCACTGAACGGATCTTATTCTCCATCATGACGCACTTTCATAGAGAGGCCCCCACTATTCACTATATCTTTCAACGTTCGCTTCCGTCCAATTCCTCATGATACTGTGTACAGTGATCTTTAGCTACTATCGTTATTCCCTTGTCAAAAGGCATCGAGAGCAATATATAAGTGAGACACAGAAGGATCTAAAATTGACACTCGAACAGGAAAGAAAGGATGCTACAGGCTATAATCGATGGGCAATACCGTTTCGGGGGGCTCGCTTTGCTCATCATGCATATTCTTTATACAGGTTCACAGGCAGCTCACAGGTTCTAGCTTCCTTCAATTATGCGGAGGCAAGGCAATCCAGAGAAGGTTAGAGTCTATTTTCAGGCCCAGGTACCATACAGACCCAGTAGATGCAATCCAATGGCTTCGGCTAATGGCAAATAGTAGGAGCAAGACCATGAACTGGAGATTGGGTTCTAGTTATGCCCGGCTAACTGAGCTTTCGGTTCTTTGTAAATATAGAAAGGTAAGATCAGCATGCCGGGGATGGATGTCGGATCATATATCGGATCGATCGGTTCAGAATCCAGCAGTCGTAGGCAGAGCATAGCGGGGCATCCAGCTTCAGGAACCCCCCTTCATGCCAATAGTCCAAGACCAATTCTTCACGTTTATGTAACCAATTACCCTATAACTAATCTCTACACGTTGAAGTCTTTCTGTTAAGGATTAAGGCTCGATATCCATTATTGACTGGGACTTTCTGTTTGATATCCTTTCAATGGGACTGGTAATACTTATTATTACCGTAAGAGGCTTCTCGAATAGCTGCATCTACAATCGATCGCCTCCGCCTCTGGGCACGTATCGTCCACCTTTAACCCATTCGCATTCGTTGCATTCGTTGTTATCACAAGTTAACATTGCCAGTCACTTGATCTTGGCAGTTTCTGTGCTTCCGGCTGCGTAACCTGCAAAGGATCAGATCGAACCTGCAATGGCTGCATAACCTGCAAAGGATTAGATCGAACCTGCAAAGGATCGCAGGTGGCTTAGATGGCTTTCTGGCTGCTGGTGGCTGGACCAGCTAGGTATGGACTAGCTGCCATGCAGCCTGTCTTGTTCATCATGAAATAAGGCACGAGACTAGTTAAGGTTTGAAATTAATGTGTTGGCGCAATGGTGATTCGTTTCTTTTCTAAGATTTATTAATCCTAAGTGGAAATATATATGTATACACTTGTCTAAATTATGGTTTGGGAGTCTATTCTCATGTCTGTCGCTATTAAAATTTGCATGAACAGTTATGCTGTTAGGCACATAAAGGCAGAAGCCCTTGGCGATCAAATATGCTTTTGTGTGTTGCCATGAAAGTGTTTCTGGCATGTCCACTTCAATATCGATGCGGCATGAAATAATATACTGCTTTGTGCAAAAATCTTAAATGGGGCACACTTGTGGAAATATCACATCTCTAAGATACTACATTCATGAGCGAGTGTATGACAATTCCTGTCATGGATGATCCAAGATGCTAAAAAAATATAGATGTATGATTTTATGAAAAATGTTATTATTCTAAAAAAATTACTATTCCATATTTTTTTGCATGTAGTTACAATGAATTACATAAATAGGCCTACATGAGTGAAGGATTCACAAATTGAATTACGCCAAAAACAAAAATAAAAATATATACATATAAGAAAAGCAGAGAAAACCTAGTTTGAATAATTAACTTGAAAGAGGGATAATCTTAAAGATTATAAGATTATGAAATGGCATAATTAGTTTTCAATGTAATTCACCTATGTACAGTGCATTTTGGACTGTAATTCATCATTCAAAAAAAAAATTGATTAAGGGAAATCTATTTCAACATGTTATTATATACAATGATATAATTATTGGATATGCATACTAGTAGTCTTGTGTAGCACAAATAAACAAGGGTAATTAATAAGAAGCAAGTCCTAACGCTTTTGATTGATGGAAAAGAGATCATGTTAGGATTATAAGTATCTTCTTAAGAGTATGAAACTATGCAACTTAAGAGCATACCTTAATGTGTATATCTAATATAGATAAGGTTTTTGGGGAAATATCTAACCAATATGAACCCTTCCAAATTGGGAAAGAAATTGAGACATGACGAACATAATTACTAGTAAGAGAAATAAATTATGTTTTAAATTTTAATTAGGGAATAAAATAAAAATGGTAGAGTTGTTGGGTAGATGCATGGCTAAATAAATCACCTAATGCTTGAAAGGAGGATTGTATAATAGAGAGTCCAGAATTGTATCATTGTTTTATTTCTATGTAATGATACATATACCCATGCATTGTCATGAATTGTATGTGTTACCATAGTCTGGTTGAGTGGTCATTTAGATAAACATGTTTTAAAAAAGGTTCATACTTAATATCCGTGCATGGTAAAGAGTCATATGAATCTTCCATGTGAACACTCCCTGATGAATTCTAGTATTGATAGTCTCTTACATGTTGAAAGAAAGTATAAATTCATTTGTCAACAATCATAAAGATGTTGGTTACCCCAATGCATATTAAGGGGGACTATGTCATAGAAGGAAAGAGCATGATTGACCTAATTATTATATTGGTAAAGTAGGGTGGAGTTGTTGTTGTGTTGTGATGGACCATATGTTTTGTTGCTTAGATGTTGGGCATAGTTGTCTTGAGAAAATATTGGTGGTTTGCGACTTGTAGAAATAATGTTATGTTGCTATCAATGCTTACAAATATGCATAGCATGTAGAAATTTTGTTTTTCCTCCATGCAGGGGATTTGAGTTTCTTGAACTATATTGAAGTTATATTTTGCTAGCATACGTGCTTGCACTATTATGTGCCAATAGTAAATAGGAAAAGTATGCATGACTATATTAAGAGTTAGGTTGGATAAGGAAATGGAAGGTTATTAATCTTACTAACAGGGAAAATCTTATAACTAAAGTTGTTATAGCATGCAATAGGGAGAAAATGCCTTAAAAGTAATGTTGTTAGATTTTGTTTTATATTAATAAAAACTAATGCATATGGGAGGAAGATATCATTACTTGAGTGGCACATTTACATAGGTTGCCTTCATGAATGCAAGAATCAAAATTCTCATAAAACTAGACTACGATCCTAGTCAAAGATTAAATTATGGTTACCGTGCTATAAAAGACAACTTATAAATTGTATAATTGCTATGAAAGTATTATACGAAGGTAAATGATGCCGAGAACATGTTACAGTATAAGGATATATAACCTACACAAATTGTCATTCAAATTAATCCTTTGATTAATGCATCTACATACAATGTGATTTGTTCTTCGGTTGGATGCAATTATGGTTAATGGGAAACTTAACTTAAACAGATTTCTAGGACATATGCATCTTTCGATGGATATGGATAATAGACCCTATAAGTATCTATAAGTATCCTCGATTGCAAACCATAGTAATTGATGAAGTAGCACAAATGGTATGGACCACTGGCTCAATTAAATGATATCTAAGAATCTATTTAAATAGATTGATATCATAATTTGTACCAATAAATTTTGAGAGGTTCCCTTATTGGATTCTATTGATAATGTGTCTGAACAACATAAGAAAGGAATTCATAAAATAGATAATTCATCCTTTGGTTAAGGGTGATTTAATGTTAAAGGAGCTAACAGGAAAGTATCTCAAGATCATAAACACTTACAACAAAAATGGGTGTAGAAATGAAAGTAGTAAAAACTTTCAGGTATAACTACACTAAATTATGTATGTCCCACAAGTTGTTGAGGCATACAAAGGGCAATAGTAAATCATATGGAATGAATTATGGTCTGATAATCTATGGGCTAATAGCATGCTTTACGAAATTAACCAGAATATATGATGAAAATATGCATGAATATAGTACTATACTACGGATACTATAACCAAATTAAATATGGAAATGATTTGCACTTGACAAAACTTTCTTTGATTGCAAAAATGAACCATACTCATACAAATTTCTTGTCAACTGAGCATAGTTGTTTTAATTGCTAGAAAAAGGGAAAAGAATGTTTGGTATGATACTAACATGGTAGGAAAATATGTGGACAGATTTTTGTCAACTAGGTGATACCATGGGAATTGTATGATGGGTAGTAGCACATATGGTACTATGTACAACAATACATATGATACCTGTATGACTACATGTATTACATGATTGGAATATGATATGTATATCGGTGTGTATAATACACATTCAGATATATATGAAGACATTAGATAAATGTCTTGCAAGGCAATCGAACTGTAGGTTACACAAAAAAAGGAATGTAAGATTAGTATAACTAACCATGATTAATTGCAGTTTTACGTACATACAATCACGATGAATATATATGATGGATCTACATTGTTATGTGAACTAATCTGTTATGACCTTGCAGTCATATTAATGTGGAAAATATGCTAATTGATGTATTGTATGTAGAGAGACTGCAAGAAGCAGGTGTTCGACAATAACACAAAGGCTGGAAAAGAATGCAAGAAGAGAACATGCATTATTTAGATAAAATAAAGGATAATCAATAGCTTCTTTAATAATATTAAGTAAAATATTATGATATTTATCATAGTTAATATTTTGTGTCTATAAATTCTCACAAATGGTTTGAAAAAATGTTAGAAGTGGCTATGAAAGGAGAGCACTCCTTGAGATCGATGTATGTATGGAAGGATAGACGTTGGGAGAACTCCTTGTGACTGATGTACATCAGAAGAAAAATTGCATCAGATGGCAGAGCCATGAGAGCTGCTGATTTAGAAACCAGCTATCTGTGAATGAGGACATGATGCAGTGATACACCGAGGACGGTGTAAAACTTAAAGGGGGGAGTATGTAACACCCTTCCCTTGTGTACTAAATTATTGTAAACCTAAGCTAAGATAAATCTAGGTGTGATATCCTCCCCTATGTGTTAAATGTTTATAAACCTAAGCTAAATTAAAGCTAGGTGTGATACCCTCCTTTGTGGGTTAAACTATTCTAAACCTAAGTTGAGGAAACATAGGTGATATGTAGTATGAAAAGAAATTGTCTTATTAAATAAATTAATAAAATAAATCACTTGGAGGGTGGAGCACCAAGAGAGAGAGGATTCTTTCAAAATCCCATGAGGAATGAGATAGATATGAATGTTTGAGGATAAAACTTCTAGATGTGATTCTAGATAAGCTTGGATGGATTGGATATCCATCGGATGGATGGGAGATAAAGATTCATTGAACATAAAAATTTTGCGGGAAATAAAGGCAATACTTTATGTGGAAAAGTATCGTGGGAGAAAAAGATGAGGTTTTCTGAAAAAGACCTAGGAAAATGGAAAATTATCTATAAAAGTTAGATGCCACTAATGATAACTAAATCATGAAACATGGTATTAAATACGCAATTCATTGATAAATGGAGGACAACTGAGCCTTGGCATGATCCTCAGCTCGGGGGGAGTCAAAGGTCATTCATGGTTGGGTGGTGGTACTCCTCCCTCCAAGTGAGGTTTTAGTTGGTGTCAGATGCATGGAATGTTTTATATGATGATTATTACTCTCTCTCTCTCTCTATTATACTTCAAGTTTGTTATGGAAATATTTTCTTAAGTCTCTGTTATAGTTCCAGTTTGTTTATGAGAACAGTTATTAAGTTTATTGACATGAGAATGTTGGAGGGAATTACATATGTTTATGTATTAATAGGTTTAATAGTGTTTCCCTCTAATCTGATGAGGTTCACTTGCATGGTATGTGTTTTTGTTAATCTTTACTTGTTATGAGGTTAAATCATTTAAATCAAATATATTGATGGTTGAATTTATCTCTATTATGGGAATGACGACTTTTTTTATCCATGTTGCAATCAAGTGTGAAGTTAACTGTAGAAGCATATCCAATGGGTAACATTTCTAGTACCCATTCATGGTAGAATCTACATATGACAATTGTTCATTAATAGATTACCTATGTTAATGTTTTTCTTATGAGAAGGATTGCTGTTTTATACATGTGACCCCTTTTGCATTCAATAGCATAATTAATAATGGAAGCATCATATGTAGTTGTAAATACTAACTTTGTTTATGAGAAGATAATATATAAATATACCTCATAATATCGCAGTTAACTGTGGAATATGGAATGCTTATAATCTCCTAAATTAATAATTTCTTATGGAACCAAAATAGTTGCGGAAATAAATGCTTCCACTTAGGCTAACTATAGCTAGTTTTGCATGTGAGTGAAAGTTCGGTCGATAACATATTGATGAGCATGTTGTATGACCATGATAGCTATAGTAAGTTTAAATTAATATTCCTTAATGCTTGCAAGAATTATTTCAGATTTTGTTGATTGCATGTCATGATTCGTTCCATTCTCCCAGTTGGAATTAAGCCTAAAGGCTAATATAAGAGCATGAAATATGGCTGATTATCTTGTAGGTATTCAGTGGCTAAGATTTTGGATATAGTTTCCTAGATTATTAATGTGTGTGTAATGATTTGGTTAATTCCACCTGTATGTCCATTGAAATTTAACTATATATATAAAAAAAATTAATTAGTGGAGTTTAGTAGCAATTTTTCCATGGTAGGCCCAAAGCGGTACATTACACATATGAAGAATATAACTTCCCTCTCTCTACCTCTTCCTTTTGGAAAAAATATTATGCCCCTTCACTCTCCTCCTTGTGGATATTGAATTCTTTAACTCCCAACTTCTTCTCTTGGATTTGGGTCTCTTCACCTAGTGGGAGATCCCCTTCCTTTAGTTATAATCCTTCCTCTGCTTCATTCACTATACATCCTAGCCAGCTTTTATTTTTCCATCAATATTGCTTGATAAGAATCTTCTATACTCTTCAAGGGTAAGAGGCTAATTTCATCTTGAATTTCAAACCTCATGTCATTTATGTATTTGGCCATATTCTCCTCATATTCGTTGATGTGACCTACTCTTTTATCAAGCTTATAGAATTCCTATATATATTCTTTCACTGTTATGGAATTATGTGAGAAATTTTATAGTTGTCTAAATAATTTCAGCTTGTAATCATTGGGCATAAATTTTCTCTTCAAATTTTTCCACCACCCTATCACAAATTTTAATCATCACTTTTCCCTCTTTCCTCTAATTTTCTTGCAAATTGTCCCACCATAGAATTTCTTGCCACATTAATCTACTTTACCTTTTCATTCTCCTCATCATCCTTATTGTCAAAATACCTTTCTAGAGTTTTGAACCAATCTCAAAACTCTTACACATTCAAAGTGTCATCATATACCAGCACTTCCATCCTTGGTCAGGTCCCAACCTTGGTGACCAACATAATCATTTTTTATTCATGCTTCTCTCTTCCTAGAGCTCGCTCTATCTCTTGCTCAAAACTCATGTCCTTGAATTCATTGATGTCTCCTACATTAGGTTCTCATCTTTGGGCAGTTTCCAATGCCTCCATTTTTTCCTGGACCTGCCTCAACTCCAATCTCTAGTCACCATCCATCTCAGTGCTTCCTCGACTTCCTATTTTTGGTGGTATAATAGGAACATGATTATTATGATCTCCTCAAATTTTGTTTGCAACTATATGATTTTTCAGAAATGAAAGGCATTTCTGAAAGGCACACTCTGGTACCATAAAAAATCTAGCAATGCATAGCCAAATTCTTCTTCTTGTATTTCAACACAACACACAACACACAACACACACCACTAATATATATATTATATATATATTATAATATATAGTAATTTATATATAATATATATATAAATATATTATATTAATATATATATGGACATAGATATTTGTATGTGTGCGAATTCCCAATAGCCCTTATTCCATAGTTTTCATGTGGAACAAACTCTTTTGCGATCCTTTTGTTGTATTTAATTGAAAATAATTTAAAACAAACATTCGAAGGTAAGACCCATGTAAAATATCCAAAGATTACAAAGACTCTGATATGTGTCAGGAGTCAAAACTCCATCTCTTGTCCGTTATGTTATCATATTAGCTTCCTCCGAATTTTGAGTAGTTATTAGTCTATCATAAGGGACCATGGGCTAGACCTAGGACCAAGTAGAGATTCCTAGAACCTTATGACATCATAGTTGGTGACACCAAACTAAGCTACATGTCCATACATAGGTTGGGTTAAGGTTGAACGAGATTGCATTTGTAAAAGTTTCGTAGTGAAACCTTCAACCACGTCACCACAATGTTTGTTAGGTCACTATAGTACTAGTATAGCCACTTATTATTATTAGTGAAACCCCCTCATTTTATTTGTGTGCCCATGTAGTCCCGATGTTATTATTATTGTGCCCGATAGAAGCCCACTATTGTTATTTTTGTGCCCCTACAATATTATTGTTATGTAGGCACTAATTATATTGGGACCCCTTAGACTCCTATATATAGAAAGGAGGTATTTTGATTTGTCTTTCATTTGTGTAATGTAAATAAGTTTTCCTCCTCTAAGAGCGTTATTTTGAAGTCATTGATCTATATCTTCTTCTATTTTGTGAGGTAGTCGCATAACATTTTGTATGAGAGGTTTATATTCTAGGTTTTCGTTGCTTCAAATAGGTCGTCATGGAATTTTCACTATAACTTACCTTCTACGAAGTAAAGATGAAATTAATACCCATTTGAGCCAAAACAATTCTACACATTGTGTCCAAATTTCAAATCTTGTCTCGGTATATTTTCAGAGATATAAGGTGACTAATTTAGGGTTTCTTATAGGCTCCCAAATTCCATCTCAAATAGACAACCTTCGGAAAATCGTCATAACTTTCTCTCTTTGCATCAAATTCAAGTTTCATCAAATGTTATAGAAATAGGAAGGACTTTAGTTTGTTAGGTATCTTTTTCAAAGATGAAGTTTGAAACAATGACACGTGGAACTTCGTACAAGTTTTCTCTATTGAACCACTCTATAATGAGGTCATCATGAGAGATTGGGCATAACTCTTTCTTGAAGAACCCAATCTCAAGAATAACTATGAGGTTATAAAGAGGACTTAGAGGGATACCACAAGACACAATTTCACATCTTGGGGATTTGAAATTTGAAAGATAAAATAGATTGAATATCGAACTCCTAAAAGCAAGAAAAATAATGACTCGAATCAAGAAAATAGAAACACATAATATTAAAAACTGGAGGGATGATTTGAAGAATGTGATCGAAGATATGGTGAATAATATCAATGATAAAGAAGTAAATTTGAATGGAAAAATGGAATATTTGAAGAAATAAATGGAAGGTTTGAAGGAAGGTAGGACAAAGGCGCTACAAGAAATGTTTCCTAATGGCAAAAAGGTAGTAGAGGAAACACATCATGAGAACAAAAGAAATGTTAATCATGATTCCATAGAATCTAACATTAGATTGAAGACCCACCATATTCCAAAGATTGATATGAGGAATTTTGATGACAAGGATCCCGTTACATGGATACTACAAATGGAGAAATATTTTGATGTGCATAATGTGCAAAACACGCAAATAGTACATATTGCAACTTTATATTTAGAAACCAATAAATTTTCTTTGTATTTATCGCTTTTATATCATAAAAAAGTGGTCACTTGGTCCATTCTTATGGAGGAAATGATAGCACATTCTGAGGATACAAAGAGAAACACCTTATTTAGTCAATTGATAAATCTCAAACAAAAAGGCTCAATGACAGAGCACATTGAGGACTTCAAAAAAATTAATATAAGGGTAAATGATATTCTAGAGCATCATCAGATCGATGTCTTCATAGGGACTTTAAATGATAACCTCCAACATGAAGTTTGCTGATGTGAACCTGACTCATTGGAGAAGGCATTCAAGGTGGCCAGAAAAGTGGAAAGAAAAATTATGACAACAAGGAAGTCTACCACTCACAACTATAAAGACAAAAGTGTTGCTACTCATAGCCTTCCCCAACCAATAAGGTTGACACCACAACAGTTGGAGAAAAAAATAGTGAAATGGATTTGTTATAGTTGTGATATAAAATACACTAAAGGTCATAAGTGTGCTAAGAAGAAATTATGTTACATAGATTGAGAAGAAGAGGAAGAAAAGGACCAATAAAATCAAAAGAAGAGGATATAGACCGGGAACCAACCCCATAGAAACAAGAAATGAATCCGACAATTTCTTGTAATGCATTGACACTTTATGTATATCATACACCATCCATCACATCATCTTTAAGAGAAAATTCTAAGGTTCAAGTACTAGAGGATCACATCGAGCATCAACAACAAGTTATCCTACTCGTAAAGAATAAACTCACTTTGGCACAAAATCGAATGAAACAACATGCAGATCAACATCATAGCAATTTTTTTTTTGATGTAGGCGACTCGGTATTTTTATGGCTACAACCATATAAACAAATGTCCCTTAAGAAAGCTAAGAAGGATAATAAATTATCACCAAAGCACTATGGTCCTTAGAAGGTGCTCCAAAAGATTTGTACTATCGCATAGAAATTGGAGCTTCCTCTATCTTCCCATGTGCACACAATTTTCCACGTTTCATGCTTAAAGAAGGTTAGAGGTGACAAGCTCCAAGTTCAAACAATATTTCTGGAACTTGACGAGGAATAAAAAATCTTATTGGAAGCTGAAGTACTCACGGAATCAACAACCCAACACTTACGAAAAAGATCCATTTCAGAGTATCTCATCAAGTGGAAGACCTTACCCGTTGAAGATTCCACATGGGAGGATGATAATTTTATACAGAAGCATCCAAAACTATTCACACAATGAGGACAATACCTTTTGGAGGAGAGGGGCATGTTAGGTCTCTATACTACTAGTGAGCCCCTTACATTATAATTGTTATGTCGGTTATGATTCTATTGTAAACCCTTAGACTCCTATATATAGAAAGGATGTCTTCTCATTTGTATCATCCAATAATTGTTCATTTGTGTAATATAGAGGAGGTTTCCCCCTTAAAGAGGTTGATTTTGAAGTCGTTGATATATAACATAGTTACTAATAAAACAAGAACTATTACCTCAAAACGGGTACTTGAGCCCAAAAACCACAAAAAAGCATGAAAAATAAACCTAAGAATGAAAATTGTTTATTCCAAAATAATTTTCCTTTGTTAGGGTAAATTTTCAACATTTCTTTTTAAATGGAAGTAAAAACCATTTTCTTTTTTTAAATGGATGGAGAAAACACCCTTAAAAAAAATTGTTTATTTTGGAATAAAAAAAAAAAAATCGGGTTATAATTTTGACATTTTTTAGCAATGGAGTTCAAGAGAAAACATCCAGACTTTGAAAAACTATAAAATTCCAACAATTATGAGACATGGTGTTAAAGATAAAATATCATGTCTCGAATCTAGATAATTCAAACTATTTCCATCCATGTTGTTAAAGATAAAATATCTTGACTCCAAAAAAACCTTGAAATTGTAATTGTTTTCGACCATAGCATTAAAGATAAAATATCATGACTGAGAAAAACATTAAAATCTTGACAATTTTTCAACCATGCAATTAAAACCAAAGATTATGGCAAGAAAAAAGATCTCAAGTTTTCAAAATTTTTCAAGCATGACATTATCAAAAAAATTTATGAAAAAAACTTAAAAAATGAACACCAAAGAGTAATTTATTTTTTAAATGAAAAATATATAGCAATTTTAAAATATTAGCCTAATACAACTCGATTCACTACAACAAAAATCTATAAATCAACCATGAAATTGACACGAGTGTCGCTGAAGTCGACCCTTTGTAATGAAAACTTAAAGACCAACCATGAAATTGATACATTGTGGGGCAGACTCGATTTATTATAATGAAAATTTTAAAATCAACTATCAAATTGCCCATAATGGGATTGGGTTGTTAGATGAGCATTGACA
>APFE031256031.1:0-12776 GCA_000404065.3 Pinus taeda | reverse complement strand
TTTAAGTTTTTTTGTCATGTTTTTTATTTTTATGTTTTATTATCAACATGAAAATCACAAGCATTTAAAAAACTATCTACACTTAATACATTAGAAAATTTAAAGGGTAAAAAATAAGCCCTCTAAACAAAAAGGGTTTGATCTAAGTTGACTCAAATCTCGGATTTAACCAAGATCTTTTGCTTTCGTGATGTGATTAGAATTGCATGTAAATGAGCAAAAAGGAACATATAGGCATGTTGTAAAGAAGAGGGCACACGGCAAGAATTAGTAGCATAAAACACAAGATGTTGATAACAGAGTTCATCCAAGAGGGACTACGTCTCTGGGCCCTGGTGTCAAGTTGGTGTAGGTCGCTACATTAAGTGCTGGAAAGAGTGATGATATACATGCATGTGTTTTCTCTATCATACAAGGAATATGCCCTCATGCGGGAGTGGCTCGAAGAGATGTTCTGCGACAGGAACTCTCATTCAAAAAAGAACTCCTATCAACATGACATAATTTCACATATGTTAATAATGAGCATCGCGCCAACATCACATCAAAGGGATCTCCATTCAAATATACATGGTGACACATGAGTACCTCGTCAACATTACAACAAAGGGATCTTAATCAAAACATGACAATACATACATCTCACATCAAGAACAAAATAAGATCCCACATCAAACACCAAACATGGATCTATATAGCACATTGCATCTCAAGCAAAGAGACAAAGAAGTAGATGATCACACTGCATATACCTCACATCAAGGAGTTATCTGAAGAAGAGGATGATAAACTGTTGGATCTGGTTGCACCAACAATCTTATGGCATCGAATCTCATGGAAATGACTGCTCGCACATTCAATGCTGACACCTACACTCCACTTCGAAAAGTGGCCAAAAAATGGAATAATGAAATGGAAAATCATATTACACCATCAGATTCATGGTGTCAAATAGTGTAAAATCGACTATCGAATTTCTGAATTCTGACAAAGTGAAAATCTGGGGCTATAGGAATCTTTTTTATTCCCCCTAGATTCCTTAAAGATTCCCTCCTCCACGCTAGCTAAAGATCTGCTACTCAGATCAAAATTATGTCTACACCATCAGGTTCATGTGATTGAGTGGTGTAGGATCGACATAAAGTTTGTCCAATTTGGACACTAGAAAAACTCCGCCCTCCTTAAAATTGGGCTGAATCATGGTTCCACCTGCCCCTTTTCCTCGCTTATGGTTCCACCTGCAAATTAATTAAAAAATATTGTCTCAATTTTCGTGCTCTGCCTTGGCCTATATGCATTGAAGAAATGTGGGTTTTTATAAACTTTCTGAGCGGATATATCAACATAAGGTCGTTGACAGTTTGGTTAAAAACAAACAGTGAATGAGGAGGGGTCGGGGGATCAAAACCTACCCCTCCTTAATATGGTGCCCTTTTGTTTGGATGGAAAATAGTTGGTGGTTCTACCATGGCACAGATTGTTATGTAATATAAGTTGGGCGCATTATATTAATGGCATGTAGTTTTGTATGATATGGTTGGTGTGACAATTTGGGTTGGAGTGGTGTGTGGCTTGTTTTGGCTTATGCCATATGGGGTCGCCGCATGGTTGGGGCCGGTGAAGCCGTTGGACATGGGTTCAACTCCCACTAGTTCCATTTAATACATATACCATAAGCTTTTGTTTGGTGGGTGTGCAGGTGGGGTCCACCGGCAGTGGCCCACCCACCCCATATTTGTAACATAATATGTAATGTTTGGTCCGATGTTGGTGGTCCGACAGGGTCATGGCCGCTGGCCCATATTTAATTTTTTTTTTTTTTTATATGGTTTTGGGTCTGATGGGGGTGTCGGGGATCATTTTCTACCACCTAATTAAATATATATTTTTATTTATATAAAAATAATAGTCATTTCTTAATTTGTCTAATATAAGGGATATTAGAAAAATTAAGTATCCAACAAATGTGCTCACTCTTGGGAGCTAGATTCCATGTATGGGACTCGATTAATTTGTAGGACACTTAAACCTAACCCACTACCTAGCTTTGACCAAAAATTTGACTGGGCTCTTTCTCTCTCATACGAGCTTGGATTTTAGTGTCGTTTGCACCACTAGAATCAGGGCGAAAGGTAGTTCGATCTTGTGCTAGTTTGGGAACAATCTCACCACTTTGAATTTTCCCCTTTTTGAGACCTCTTGGACTTTTTCTTATGTCTGGAGCCAGATGGATCAATCCTCCGCACTGAAGAGATTTTGGTCCTCCAAAAGCATGAAAACAATCTGCCACTTCTTTGTACCTTGTCTGCACCTACAAATGTCTTATAAGTCACCCTTCCTTCTCCTTCACCTTTATCCTTCAAAGCCATAAGCAATTTTTCTAACACTTGAAACCTCTGCAAATCTGTAGTACATTGTTTTGCAAATTACATGCTTGACTTACAGGACCAACTAATGACCCAAGCATTCCATACCTGCCACGAGTTTATAACACATACTCGGTGGTCAAGTTTACATCAAGATGGAAACAATACCCCAACTATGAAAACAAGGCCAACATACCGTTGTTGCTTCAACAAGTGATGGAAAACACATCATCACTGTAGCACATGATTTACAAAAATAAGGCCAAACATTGGTGATGGAAAAACAACATCACTTTCAAAGTGTAAAATGCAACACAAAATAAGACCAGACATCATTGTTGCTTAGCAAGTGATGGAAAACACATCATCACTTTTACACTTTAAAATGAAACACATGATTGGAAAAAAATAAGCCCATGACATTCTATCATGCTTAGAAGAACCATTTCTCACTTATCAATGTGAACGGGTTGTTTCCTCGTGGTGCATTTGCTGGTTGAGCAACCATTTCATCTGGTTCATGCACTGCTGCTTTGTCTTTAAGGCATTGCTCTGGATGCATCCTCCAACAAGTGGCTCTTTGATGGCCATGTCTATTGCAATGACTACAATACATATTCTCCCTCCAAATCTATTTAACATGTTTCTTTACCTACTGTTGAGAGGGTCTTTCATGCCACCTCCTTTTGTTTGCTGATATTCGTTTCCAACACTCAAAAAATGTATGGTTATGTAATCCACAAAAGGTACATGTTTTTTGATGCCTTGATTTATGTCCATCATTAACAACATGATTGTAATCAAAATGAACATTCAAATGTCGAGACTCATTATAGCTTTTCTTGTTGTCTTTGTTGTTCATATGGTGATGAGAGCTTGCCTCTGCTCTATCCCTACAATGGGCATTGTGATGGGATGATGGGGATGTGTTCCCATAATTCTCTTTCCTCGAGGATTTCAAAGATGTCTCGGAAGAATCTGACACCTTTGAGCATTCTCCTTTAGTGTATCCCAAGCCTGCAAATCGAGGTCTCTGCACAACCTCCAATGGTTAAGTTATGCCTTGGCTATTAACACCGAGTTTTTCCTCCTTGTACTTCATCCTAATAAGGAGCCTCTTGTTTGTCCTTGTAATTGGTAACTCCACATTTCCAATAGAAATCATACTATGTGAAGATGAAACTGAAGGGAAATCAACACCTTTTAACTCCACTATCGAGTTGGAAGGAACTGATGAGGGCTTCTCATCATCTGGTGTTGTTGGTTTGTTGGTTGTCCTGTTGCGGTCCTTAGCTTCCTTTCCAACATACCCCAGTCCTATTTGACAAGGTAATTCTTCTACTTTGATGGGATTGACAATTCCTTGGCCATTAATGCCTAAGCCTTTTCCTTCATACCCCATATTCCTAAATGGTTTGGAGCCAATTCTTGTGGTATGATTTTCAAAAACATCAAAATCATTATCACGAAACATAGATGGATTCATAAAATCACTTTTTACCTTACATGGGTCACACTGCATCTTTACCAAGGTCTCGTCCTTAGCTTGCAATTTTTCTAGCAAACTTTTTTTTCCTCTTTCTCTTCATGTAGAAGTATCTTCAATTCAGTGTTCTCTGTTTCAATATTTTGGTTATTGTTCTTCAGTTCTTCTAAGGACTCTTCCGTGGCTCGTAGATGAAGTTGCACTTGCTTCTTTTTGTCTATCTATTTTTGTAGAGCTTCATACATTATTTCCACCTTTTTGGAAATTTTGAGCACGGTCTTGTACATCTCTTTGTCATCCTCCATCATTGCACATTCCATTGTTAACGCTCGTAATTCACACCCGCGCAAAGACCGCTCTGATACTAAACTTGATCTGAGTTGACTTAGCTCTTGGATTTAACCAAGATCTTTTGCTTTCGTGATGTGATTAGAATTTCATTTAAAAGAGAAAAAAGGAACATATATGCATGTTGTAAATAAGAGTGAACATGAAAAGAATCAGAAACATAAAATACAAGACATGGATAACGAAATTCGTTCAGGAGGGACTACATCTCCAGGCCCCAGTGTCAAGATCATGTAGGATGTTGCATTAAGTGTTGGAAAGAGTAATGATGTACATGCATGTGTTTTCTCTATCATACAAGGAATATTCCCTCATGTAGGAGTGGCCCCAAAAGATGTTCCGCTGTAGGAACTCTCATTCAAAAAAAACTCCTATCAGCATGACATAATTTCATGTATGTTAATAATGAGCATACCCCCAACATGGCATCAAATGGATCTCCATTCAAACATACATGACGATACATTAGTATCCTATTAACATGACGACAAAGGGATCTCAATCAAAACATGACAATAATTAATCTCACATCAAAAACAAAACAAGATCCTACATCAAACATCAAACAGGGATCTATATAGCACAATGCATCTCAAGCAATGAGACAAAGAAGTACATGATCACATTGCATATACCTCACATCCAGGAGTTATCCGAAGAAGAGGATGATAAATTGCTAGATGTGGCTACACCATTATTCTCGTGGCGTCGAATCTCATGGAAATCACTGCTTGAACATTGAATGTTGACACCTACACTCCACTTTGAAAAGTGGTTGAAAAACAGAATGATCAAATGGAAAATCTAATTACACCATTAGATTCGTGGCATCGACTAGTGTAAAATCGGCTATCAAATTTTTGAATTCTGATAAAGTGAAAATCTAGGGCTATAGGTATCTTTTATATTCCCCCTGGATTCCTCAAAGATTACCTCCTCCGTGTTAATTAACAATCTGCTGCTCAAATAAAAATTCTATTTGCGCCATTAGGTTCGTGTCATTAAGAGGTCCACGATCGACATAAATTTTGTCCAATCTGGACAATGGAAAAAAATTTCCCTCCTAAAAGTTGGGCTTAATCACACTTTTACCTACCTCTTATCCTTGCTCATGGTTCCACCTACAAATTAATAAAAAAATACTGTCTCGATTTCCACGCTTTGTCTTGGAATCCATGCACTAAAGAAATGTGGGTTTTTATAAACTTTCTTGGGTGAAAATATCAATGTAAGCTAATCGGGGCTTTGGTTAAAAAACAGTGGTTGAGGAGGGGTTAGGGGATCAAATCCTCCCCTTCCTTAATATGGAACCCTTTTGTTTGGATGGAAAAAATTTGGCGATTCTATACTGGCACGGACCGTTATGTAATATAAGTTGGGCGCATTGTATTAATGGCATGTGGTTTCGTGTGATACGGTTGGTGTGAGAATTTGGGTTGGCACATTGTGTGGTTTGTTTCGGCATATGCCATATGGGGCCACCACATGGCTGAGTCTGACAGAGCTGCCGATCATGGGTTCAACTCCCACTAGTTCTCTTTAATACATATATGGTAAGCCTTTATTTGGTGTGGGTGTGGGCCAGGTCCACTAGAGGTGGCCCGCCCATCCCATATTTTTTACATAATAGGTAATGTTTGGTAGGAGGTTGGGGTTTTGGCGGGCTCATTGCCATCTACTCATATTTAATTAAAATTTTTGTTTTATATGGTTTTGGGTCCAAGGGGGTTGGTGGGTGTCATGGCTCACCACCTAATTAATATATTTTTTATTTATATAATAATAATAGTCTTTTCCTAATTTCTCTAATATAAGGGATATTCCACAAATTAAGTATCCAAAAAATTCACCTGCTCTCGGGAGCTAGATTCCATGTATGGGACTCGGTCAATTTATAGGACACTTAAACCCAGCCCAGTACCCAACTTTGACCAAAACCTTGACTGGCTCTTTCTCTCTCATACGAGCTTGGATTTGAGTTCCATTTGTACCCTTGGAATCAGGGTTATGAAAACTTCGATCTGGTGCTAGTTTGGGAACAATCTAGCCACTTTGAATTTTTCCCCTTTCTGAGTTTTCATACTTTCTACATAAAAGAAATTTAAGGTGTCAAAAATAAACTCGTTAAAAAAATGTCTTGATGCTACATCAACACTTTTCAAAATCAAGATGAAAATAGCTAAAGTTTAAAAAAACATTCATACTTGACACATAAGAAAATTTAAAGTGCTAAAAATATGCTTGAAAAAAAAGTGTACTCTTGCATCACCACTTTTCGCAATTGGGTGATTTTTCGCTACCTCAAAAAAATAGGTACCAGTTCATTTTCTCATTTGATTAGTAACTATGTTATATCTTTTCTTATATTTTATGAGCTGGTTGCATAACAATGTTAAACCATGATGAGTAAAATTAGGAATTGCATATTAATTATGATTACCTTCTCTGCAAGGACACTTTCCTCAGTGATCAACTTCAAATTCTGCCTTCAAAAGAAATTAAATTTGACTAGTTTATTTTGTTCAAAACTCATCATTGTTGGATGACCGATAAGGAACTGGACAACACCATATGGTTTCACTTTGCTGTAATTATCTTTATATCGAGCTTTCGACTTAATGGAATGAAATGAAAAACCAATCTTAAAACCCAAGTACTCAACAACAAATATGAAATAAAGTAAGTTATTCAAGGCATAAATAAAAATAAAGGTCATTCATTCCTTCTAGCCTTCACACCCATGAGGTCATCCAGCAGGCTTATATATACATATGAAAAGAAAATATCCTTTAATAAAACCCAGGCGTGCTACTAATAGAAACATCTTCTAAATCGGTAATTGGGAATTCTTTAGAAGTTGTACACTAACATAAATAACATACTCACCATAAGAAAGGACACATCTATGTATAGAAATAAATCACACTAGTTTAGTTGTCACTTTAGGGACGCATAAGCTAAACTGACTGAAGGATAGTTACAAAAAATAATTTTTCAACAAGATGTTGAGTGATGTTCTTGCAATCCCTAAGGGTAGATGTATCGGTTGCCTTTCATAACATCCATACTTTTATGATGTATACATAGCCTAGTGGACAAGCTCAATTGTTAAACTGCATTGAGTTTCATATAGAAGGTATTCAAATTAGTCCAATAAGCTATATTTTTCGGGTACTACCATATCCTTCCTAGTAATGGCCACTTCTTTTATTACAAAACTTTATTACATAAGTATAATGAACTTGCATTTTGAATGAATAATGCTAGCTCAATGTAACTCAAATTTAAGTAAACCATTTGCCACGTAAAAGAGTGATGTAAAAAATAGCCTTCAAAACGAGTCAATTTAGCTTAATGAAAATCCACTTAGTTTGATAAAGTACTTGGCCAAACATAAAGATCATTTGATCCCATAAAGAAAGGGAAGGAGATTTTATTATACATATATTTTATCCCTCCCTCTCTCTCACCTTCTCCCTCTCCCTCCACACACACACACATAAACATACATGTACCTCTCTCACCCTGTACCTCTCCCTCCACACACACACATAAACACACATGTGTCTCTCTCACCCTATCCCTGTCCCTCTCCCTCCACACACACACATAAACACAAATGTGTAGAGAGATGGGAGAGGTGGGGTGGGGTTTAACATAATCAGTTGAACCATTTCATTAGGGATTTTTTTATGGATAGAGAATTAAACACTTGTTGAAATATAGCTTCAAGTTATTGGCCACTATTGTTATTACTCATCCATTTATATATTCTAAAAAAATAGGAGATTTATTGAGATATTTTCTTATAAATAAAGAAATGAATAAATAAAAGATAAAAAATTGTGAAAAAAAATAATATTTTAACTAAAGCATATCAATATAAAATGAAACTAAAAATTTAATAAAAATTAATTTAAATATTATTTATATTTCCTCTAATACTTTTTCAATTAATGAAAATAAGTGTTTATATAAAAAATGGTCTTATGATTTTTATATATATTAGATAATATTGAGAATCTGACGAGGAGTTTATTGCCCCACTCATTTATAATTATATATATATATATATATATATATTATATATATGATTATATATATTTCTCCACGTACCAATATGTTTGTGTTATTAAACTATTTGTTACATATACATTTTTTAATATCCAAAATTTAATATATTTTTAGAATGTTTATATTAAAAAAAATATGGTTTTTATAATTGAATTTAATCAGTTTAAATTAAATAAAAAAATTTATACACAAACCATTTTAAAAACATATTTAAATTTATTAAAAATATTTAAAATGAACATAGGATTAATAATATTAATTTTATTGTATTATTCTTTTAACAAAATATCTGTAGTTATGCCGACAATGAAAACATACATCCTTCATATATCAAAATTAATATGGAAATGAAGAAGCACCCACATTTTATATTTATCATCATTTTATATTTAACACCAAAGTAAAAAAAGACATAGCATATCGTAAAATGTGTTAATGAAATGATTAGTGAATATATATCCATTTTCTATATCAAAGTTAACAAACTTAACAGGAAAGAAAACTATTCTGTTTAACACCAGGAAAAGAGTGCAGACCTTACTACAAAATTATAAATTAACATGAAAGGAAACTATTCTATTTAACGTTTAACCCAAAGAAAAGAGTGCAGGTCTCACCACATTATTATTTTGATAGAGGTTTTCATTTTCAAAGAATTTTATAATTTTAATTGATTATAAATTACATGATAATTATTTGTGATAAAGTGGGAAAGGAAATAAATTTTACAAAAATATTTTACAAATATTTATATTAATATTTAAAATTCATGATTGGTATTTATTTTTAAAGTTGATTTTTAAATAAGAGTTGATTAATAAAATTAAAAAAAAGTCATATTAAAGGAGTGTAATATGGGGATATGCATTTTGTAGACATTATGATATTTGATAAAAATGACTTATGAATTGTAACAAAATCGTATTTATAAATTTAGAAATTCTATAATAAAGTAAAGTGCTTCATTTTAATAATTTAGAAATCTTGATACATGTTTTTCTCTTTTAAATAATATATGTTTATTTTTTTATTTAATTATTAACAATAATAATTTAAAATAAAATATCATTTATATAATATTTATGAATTTTTAAAAATTTTAATGTGTTAATATCATTAATTTATGCTTTTTAAAAACATTTTTATAAACCATTTATTTATGTAACTGTATAAAATTTAATTAATTCCAATTTTACAATCTTCTAAAAAAAAATAATTTTAAAATTCAACACATATACATTATTTTCAAAATTGAAATAATTATTTTTAATATATATATATATATATATATAGATTTCAAAATTAAATAAAAAAATGTTTTCAATGTGTTAGATTCAATTAATGAAAGTTTTCCAGTGAGTGAGAAAGACTCACTAAACAGCTGCTAATTTTTTTTCGTTGTTTATAGTTTTTTGATATTATGGGTAAAAAAAGACGTTATTTTTAAATTTTTCTAGGTTTATAATTTTTTGATATTGTGTAAAAAAAACCTATTTTTTAATTTTCTTAATATTATAGGTGTGATATCAAAGGTAATTTCCTATATTATTGTACTATCTTGTAAAATTTTATAATTAATTTGGTTTATAAAAACAAATAAAAATCTATTTAAAAAAAAAAAGACCGATGGAACAAAAATACCTTTCGTTTCGGACACAGTTTACAATTTAGGACATTATAAAAAGAGAAAACTACCACTGACGTGATTAGATAAAAGGCCCTGGCCATTAGATCAGGAGTTCATGGCTTTCTACAAACCAATCTTGAAGGGACGCCCATGCTTGCCGCTAATTACGGAATTCGTAAGTTTTAACGAACCAATATCTAGAGACATTCGACATGACTTTTCGTTAATTTAGTAGTCGGCATAAAAATTCATTATTATTTTCTCATCATGGAATTTAAATAAGATATAAGTTTTGTTATTTTTATTATTAAGAAAATAAATTTCACTTATAACTATTTGTAAATTTTATTATTTTTCCAATTGTAATTAATGATTTATATTTTTATTTTTAATGATTTTAATTTATATAATGTATTATTTAAATTAACTAATCAAAGTGATATTATACTAATAATAGTTTAGTCTTTTATGCTCGAGATTTATAGAGGTAATTTTTAATTTAATCATGACACTAAAATATGTTTATTTGAAAAATTCCTTTAGCAAATAGGGTACGAGTCTATATTTATGTTGGAACTCTTAATCTAGATCTACAGTCTTCAGAATTGGATGATTTGCCAACAACTATTTCAATTGCTCCAAACTGGATGCACATTCCTCTCTCGATTCAAATTTCTTATATTTTCTTTTGTAGTGATGTAATAAGATATGCAATGTGTGAGAAATTCTTGATAAAACTTCTATACTAACCTTATAACCCCATGAATGATCTAACTTCATCCACATTCTTAGGAGCTACCTACTTCATGATAGCCCTTATCATTTTTGGATCCACTTCTATGGCTTCCTTGTAGACAACATGTCCCAAGTAATCTACCTCTGTCTAAAAGAAGTTGGACTTGTTAATCTTAGCATACAACTGATGCTCCCTTAGCAATCTCAATATTGTTGCTAAGTGTCTGAAATGCTCTTCCTCATTCTTAAAATACATCAATATATCATCACTGAATACAATAACAAGCTTGTCCACACAAGGGCACAACACACTATGCATCGAGCACATAAAATTAGTTGGGGTAATAGTCAAACCAAAAGGAACCACAACAAGCTCATAATGTCCATACTTAGTCCTAAAAGTAGTATTGTAGATGTCATGTTCTTTGATGCATACCTGATGATATCCTAATCTCAAATCAATCTGCGAGAACATTATTTATCTCTTCAACTAGTCAAACAATTCATCAATCTTTGGTAATTGGTACGTGTTCTTGATATTCAACTTGTTCAAATGTTTATAATA
The DNA here is from genome assembly GCA_000404065.3 of Pinus taeda. Lineage (NCBI taxonomy): Eukaryota > Viridiplantae > Streptophyta > Pinopsida > Pinales > Pinaceae > Pinus > Pinus taeda. The sequence goes on along the minus strand of APFE031256031.1, from coordinate 1,575 downwards.
AATGCACAATATAAGAGTACCATCCTTCTTCATAAAAAGCAACACTAGTGCAACCCAAGGTGATACAGTTGGCCTAATGTATCTCTTATCAAGAATTTCCTTCAACTGCAACTTCAACTCTACTAACTCTTTGTGTGTTCATCCTGTAAGGCATTTTTGATGCTCTTACTGCTCCTATTACCAACTCAATAGAAAAGTCCACTTGCTTGTGTGGAGGAAACTCTACAATCTCTCCTGGAAACACATCCTGAAACTATTGTAATATAGGGTACCTCTTGAATATTTATGCATCCTCAAATCCTTACCTTCTTCAAATGAAATATGAACTACAAATAGTACACACCTTCTTGTAGTTGCGCTTAGCAGGCATAGAAGAGACCATCCTCACTGATGTAGGCTTCTTCTTTCCATGTGAAATTCTCTTTTCCCCATTATCATCTAGGAAACCAATAGTCTTGTCATAATAATCTACTTGGTACTGTGAAGATACATCCAATCCATACCCAAAATCATACCATATGATCCATGTGGAATCACATTCATATGTGTTGTTGTAGGCATACCACCCAACTCAAATGCACGAAATCTTAACCAATGATGAGCTCCCTTCTTAGTACTTGTAGCTAACTGCACCAACCAGGACTCTGCATGCAGTTCTTTTCTCAAGCCACACTTATCCACTGGGTTAGGATTAACATAACTATATTAGATCTAGGTTCAATCAAAATAGAAAAAAACTTGACCGCGGAGCTTACCTTCCATCTCAATAAGGAATGACTGGTGATCTGCCGGATTGTTGCCCATAACTATATAAGTCCGAGGAATGATATGGCCAACATCTTTAATTGTATATTCCTATTAAGCATTGTAGATCTAAGGAATACCACCCTGGTGCAATGAACAATCCTTCTTGCAGTCATCTTTTCCACATATCCAATAATGCAATGGTCCCCTACCATCCCCTCTTATGTGATTCTCTCGGGTTTATGACCCATGTCCCTTCTCAACTCCATTGAACTTCTTGGAAGGAGAAAATTTTTCTTTCTCACCTACGTCTTAATTTATTCCCCGCTTCGGTGACCACATCCCTTTAACTTTATCATTTTCTTTCAAATCATGCTTAGGATCAGATTTTCACTTTGACTACTCATAACAATGCTTCAAATTCCAAATGCCCCCCTCTAACAATCTAAGCTCCTCAAACTTAGTCCAGTCTCAATTTTCTACTGGAAATCTAGTCATGAATATTTGAATCTTAGCCTTCATTTCCTTAAGGTAAGGCACATACCTTAACAGCTCCAGGGACCTACTAGTGTACTGATCATATATCAGAGAATCCATTTGCATCTCATAGAACTACTTAGCTCTGTCATCATAATACCTCTTTGATAGGTTATTTATCTTAAAGAGCCCCTTGAAATCATCCCAAATGAACTCTTATTCCTGAATTCTCTTAACGTTCTTCACATCTTCCCAACAAATATATGCTTTCCTTTTGAGACTGAAGGTGACTATCTTGGCTTTCATGTTCTCTTAATCACTATGCAATTTGAAGAATTTATTCATCCCAAGAAA
>APFE031256029.1:0-12027 GCA_000404065.3 Pinus taeda | reverse complement strand
ATATACATGGTGTTTTTATTGTATCTTATGCTTCTCGTGTTTTGTTGATTTACATATTACGCAAATGTCTGTCCAATACATAATTAGCCAATGCATCGGTTACTGGATTAAGTCTTCTTGGAATGTGATGATAAGTAATGTAATCAAAATCTCTTTCCAATAACTTAACACGTAAATACAACCTTAAAATATGATGATCTCTGACGGAATATCGTCTGTTGAGCTGGTGGACTACAAGCTACGAATCTAAGTTTACAACCAATGAGCGGATTCCGAGGTTAATCGTTTCGGCTAATAATTCAATTACAGCACTATATTCAGCCACATTGTTTGTTGTACAACCCAGACACATGCCTTGAATATCTACTAACTCACCATGAGGATCGTAGATCACCCATGCCGCAGATGACAGATTGCGAGTACTGCGGGAAGCACCATCAGCGAAACCAACGTAAGGTGATCCAGACATCTGTTCAAGAAGCAAAAAGACACAATAACGGCAATCACGCTGACACAATGAGATAAAAATTAAATAAACACGCACACACACAACACACTGTTAAAAATCATATGCATGTAAAAAATAAAAGAGAGAGCACCTGGACTCAGGCATAATACTTCTTAAGATACAGCCCATTGCGGGGCCTGTCTAGGGGATTGCCTTCATAATCTATCAGCTCATAGGCACCTTTTTGTAGAACTCTTTTCACAATATAGGGCCCATGCCACATTGGCTCGATTTTTCCTGCCCCCAACTTATCGTTAGCTTGATCGTAGAGCAGTACTAGATCTCCCTCGATGAAAGAGCGAGGATTAATAGTGTTATCGAAGTGAGTTTTCACTCGCTTCTTTTGAGCTTCGATAGCTAGGGAGGCTAGATGACGTGTCTCATCCAGTCATTCCAAGTAAAGAAGCTTCTCTTCTACAGGAGTAGTATTGGGGAGTAACTCGACGGCTAATTTGAGTGAAGGAATCTCACACTCAATGGGAAGGGTTGCCTCCAGTCCATATACTAACTGAAAAGGGGTGAAACCGGTGGTGTCCTCCACGGAGGTCTGGTAGGCCCAAAAAGCGGAAAACAGCATCAAATTCCAACTAGACTTGTGCATGCCAACAGTTCTTTGAAGCATCGTGACCAAGACCTTATTCACGGCCCATGGTATGACCGTCTTCTGACAATGCGGGCATCGCCTCGACCCATTTTGTAAAGTAATCTACAGCAACGATGATGTAACCATGCCCCCCGGCCGAGCGAGGGTTACATGTCACATAATCGATGCCCCATTTGGCAAAGGGGCCTATGGTCACAACAGGGTGCAGCGGGGCAGGGGGCGCACGCATCTTCCATTGGTAAATCTGACATTCATGACAAAAATGGATGGCAAGAATGCAGTATTTGAAAATGGAAGGCCAGAAGTAGCCAGCACAGAGGATATTTTGTGTGGTCGCATATCCAGACATGTGACCGCCACAAGCACTGGAGTGGCAGTCATTTAGAACTCTTTCAGCTTCTTCGAAGGTTAAGCATCGGCGAAGAACCGAATCAACACCAAGGTGGTACAAGGTGTCCCCAACTATGCGATATGGTTGGGCTTGGTGACGAATCCGTCGATGAGCGCCTTTCGAGGTCTCAGGGCGGAAGGAGGACGTTTGCAAGTAGACAATGATGTCCCCATACCAAGGGTCGAGGGTGATAATAAGGAAAAGAGTTTCATCTGGAATAGACTCCTCTATCTGCGAGGAAGTAGTGGCGGATGGCAAGGAACACAAAAGTTCAGCAAAAACGAGTGATTTCTTGGACTTGGCCGCAGTAAATTCCAAGTCAAAATCTTGGAGGATTACGATCCACTTTGAGTATTTGCTCCCCAGCAATTGTCGTGAAAGAATGTAGGTCATGGGGTTGCAATCTGAAATCACCGTCGTAGTACGCAACAAAATGTAGTGACGGAAACGTTGGACGGCGCAGACAGCGGCGAGGGCCAACTTCTCGACATATGCATATCGAGTCTCCGTATCTAGTAAGTTGCGACTAAGATAATAAATGACATGTTCGATGCCATCATTGTCGTCTTGGACAAAAACCATACCGATAGTGGTATCGGCAGTGGCCAAATAGAGTGTATAGTCACGATGATAATTTGGAGGCCGCAACAAAGGGGCGGAAACTAGGAGAGTTTTGAGACGAGCAAAAGACTCCTCGACTATGGCATCCCATCAGAATGGGGTGTCACGCTTAAGTAACTGGGTAAAACCCTTTGCCACTTCGGCATAGTTTGGGATGAACCATCTTAGAAAATTAGCTTTCCCTTGCAAGCTCTGCAATTGCCCCAAAGTAGCAGGGGGAGGAAGATTCACAATTGCCTCGACTTTAAGGGGATCCAAATGGATGCCCTCTCAGGAGACGATAAACCCGAGAAGTCGACCAGATTCGACGCAGAAGACACATTTATGCGGATTTAATCAGATATTATAGTGTCGACAACGAAGAAAAATCTCACGAAGATGCGATGGGTGGTCCGCGTGCTTAGCTGAATGAGCGGGAAGGTCATCCAGATAAGGTTGTATGATGTGCCTGATATCGTGGAAGGCATAAGACATCGCACGCTGAAAGGTAGCGCCGGCGTTCTTAAGACTGAAGGGGAGCTTTTTGTAAGCCAAAGTGCCTCATGGAAAGATGAAGGCTGTCTTGTGTTGATCAGCCGGGGCGATATTAATCTGGTTGTAACCAGAGAAGCCGTCCATAAAAGAATATATTTCGTTGCCCGCACACTTGTCAATGAGTTGATCAATGAATGGCGTGGGGTAGTTGTCTTTTGGGAAAGCTCTATTAATGTCGTGGTAATCAACACAGACGCGAATGGTACCTTGTTTTTTGTCGATAGGGACAATATTTGAGACCCAATCTATCAGTGGGATGGGATAAATGAATCCAGCTTTAAGAAGTTTTTCAACCTCTGCTTTGATAGCTGCCGCCTTATGGGGGTGCACGGGACGCAAACGCTGACAAACAGGTTTGGCTCCGAGATACGTCGGTATCTCGTGCACTACTATGGATGTATCAATACCGGGCATTTCTTCGTAGGACCATGCAAAGACATCGCGAAATTCGCGGAAGAGTGCGATATAAATCTGAATCTCCTCAGGAGTGCAGGTGACTCCTATATAAATGTTCTCGACAATCCCTGGCTTAACAGAGATGTCGATAGGTTGCGTCTGCGTGATGTTCCCTAGATTCCCTTCAGACGATGTGTGGTAAATCTGAATGGGCATTTGAAGAGGTTGAGAAGGGAGACATGGAGCAAACCGCTTGAGACAAGGCAGTGTTTCCCGAAGGGTAGGGAGAAAGGAGGAACGGTGGTGAAGAGGAAACCACGGACGTTCGTCCAGAGACATAGTCTCTATGATAGCCTCATTGGAAGGAAATATTTCCTTCAATGGATCCGAGGAGGTGTATTCTTCGAACCAGGGGGGGAAATCATCTGAGTCAAGAGCCCCACTCGTGATGGTGGGTTGATCATGAGAGGCCGATGCAGCAACAATTTCGATGTAGTTGAGCTCAGCTGGACTCAACGGCATCTCCTCACCCCAAGATTCTATCTGGTCGATGGAGGGAGGGTCCAAGGATCAAAACGAACCGAGATCATGGAGATCAAGGCGAGGTTGGTAGGTGGGAGGGAGAAAACATCCATAAGGGCGGGTTCTTTGAAGAGCCCGGCTCCCACACTCTCAAACGGAATGGAGGTATGCTCAACGAATGGTACGTTTCCCTCAAAAGAGGAAGCGAAGAAAGAAAGCTGGTCGACCGTGACGATTTTCCCTTGATGGGGGAAACGAATGACATGGAAGAGGGATGAAGCCACGGCACGCATGGCATATGTCCAACTCCGGCCCAGAAGGAGGTTATATGTGAGATTTGCGTCAACAACCTCAACTTCTACTTCCACAGTCTTCCCTTCTAAGGTGATTGGTAGTCGTTGAAGAATACCATTAGGTTGGGATTCTCTCCCGTCAAATGCTTCCGGGGTCGTTGGGGACTAACTCAGAGTCGGAGACCCGATCGCTTTCCAACATGTGATAGACATAATGCAGGTTGATGCGCCCTCATCAATGACTGTACGATGGATCGTTTTGGAATTGATGACGACTTGAATGAGGAAAGCGATCTGATGAGGCAGTCAAGGAACATGGCTCTCGAGGTCGAAGGTAATCAAATCCGAGTCCGCTGGGTCGATGCTACTGATGGCCAATAGCAGGGACTTCCTCTGGGGGGGGAAACTCTGAAGGACCTCTAAGGCGGACATAGCTGACGGAGCCTACGCTAAGTCCTCTACGATGCTATAGTGTTGGGCAGCACGAGCATTCGGATTATAAGAAGACCTTCTGAGTACCCCTTTGGGAGGGGGTCGGATTTTCGTCTCAGTACTCGGTCTCTCGATATGGAGGGGACCAGAGCTAGACGAAGGAGCACTTGAGGGAACGTCTGGCTCCTTCCTGGCGAATGACAGATACTCCTTTTCTCTAGTTGTTATATGAACAGGAATAGTTCCAGCCATGAAGACCTGGGAACCGAAGGGAGAAGAAGAGGGATCAGTCACCATTTGAGTTTGCTGAGAGGGAAAGGGTTCTTTAAGAACCGCAGGGACCCCAGGAGCACCTTTCAACAAATGACTAACTTCGGACCGCCTGGGGCAGTCCTTAGTGTAGTGATCCTCCTCACAAATGAGGCAAGGATACTTGGGTTTGCGTTTAGCTCCTTCCTTGGCTGGAGGTTTAGAGGATTCCTATTTGGGTTGCTCAGATTTATTTTTTCCTTTTTCTTTCCTTTCGAGGCCTTGCTCACCATTGTGGACTGGACGACATTGACCTCGGAAGTGTTACCATAATTTAAACCACCCTGAGAAGTGTTTTCGTTGGATACACTTGACTTTTGCTTCCCAGGGTTCGATGATTCTTTTGAGGCCTGGTTTACAGAGCCAATGACTCCATCAACAGATGGCTTGGGCGGAGCCTTGGATGTACCGGGCCTGGGGGCGTCTGGCAAGTACTCATACAAGGTACCAGACTGAGAGTAAACTAAGTCTAGGTACTGAGCGCGCGCGATCACTTGCTCTTCAGTTACATAGGCTCCCATAGTAATGCCCTGTACAATCTTGGGGACAAAGGAAGTCGTGAACCAGTCGGTGAGGAGTTGATCAGGAATCCAGAACTTGATCAACCTGCGACGCCTTCTCCATTCATGAATATGATCGAAGATATGTGTAGCAGTATCCTGCTTAAGAGACGTAAGGAGGTGAGTCCCTGTCTCATACCGAATGGGTAATTGAAAGTGAGTAAGGAATGCCATGGCCAACGAATTGAAATCTTGAAACGACGCACGGGTCAATTTAATATACCATTTAGCTGCCGAACCAGTGAGGGTCCTCTGAAAGAGGCGAAGCCGAATCGAATCATCGAGCCATGAATTGGACGAACACCATAAGTGATACGTCATCACATGAGCTTGAGGGTCTTCCCCGACTTTCCCATCAATTTTGGGACAGTCACTAGGTATCTTATTTGAATTGGTGGCCATTGTGGATTGTGTAGAATGGGATTATTCGTTAACTTCAACACATCGGGCAGTTCCAACGTCGCTAGAAATGGTAGCTGCGGATTAAAGGACATTTGTCCCGGATACGAGGTAGAGCCAGAATTCCATCCAGTTCCTGGTTGCCCCCATTGCCTTGTCCCAATGGGCTAGGTCCAAAAGGGCCTTGTCCAGAAGGATTTTGTCCGTAAGTGTTATTTCCAGAACCAGGTTGCTGGTTCTACCCCCCAGCACCCCATTGGTTACCATACTGGCTAGCAGGTTGTTGATAATTTTGATAAGGATTACCCTGCGGTTGTTGGTAATTTTGATACGGGGTATATTGATTTTTCCCCTGGGGTTGCTGGTATCCATACTGAGCCTGGGAACCAGGCGGCATTTGACGACCAAGTTGGGATTGATACCCACCTAAATGCGGGGGTTGGGATTGGTACCCACCCGAATAAGGAGGCTGGGCCTGATACCCACTTGAATAAGGAGGCTGGGATTGATATTCACCTGAATAAGGAGGCTGGGATTGATACCCACCTAAATAAGGAGGCTGGGATTGATACCCGCCCGAGTAAGGAGGTTGGGATTGATACCCGCCCGAGTAAGGAGGTTGGGATTGGTACCCACCTGAATACGGAGGCTAGGATTGATACCCACCTGAATACGGATGCTGGGATTGATACCCACCTGAATAAAGAGGACGGGATTGGTACCCGCCTGCATACTGGGCCGTCTGGCTGGAAGGTTGTCTTGGTCGGATCTGAGACGGCCCTATCTGCCCAGAAGGTCAAGCTTGCTGAGCGAGGGGCTGCCCTTGCGCAACCGAGGATTGTCCTTGTTGACCAGATGGTTGTTGGGTGGTAGGCTGGCCTTGCTGTACATAAGGCTGGCCCCCTTGCCTAGAAGGGTTGCCTTGCTGGTTTTCAGGTTGACCTTGCTGACCATAATAGTTTCCTTGGTTCCCATAAGGTTGCCCTGAAGGGTAGCCTTGTTGGGTACCGGGTTGTCCTTGTTGAGCGTTGGGTTGTCCCGGGTTTCCAAAAGGTTGCCCAAGATATGTAAAAGACGGACCACTAGAGACCAAAGGTTGTCCCTAATTGGGTTGTCCTTGTGGGCCTCCCTGTTGACCTAGGTAATTCTGGCCAAAATACTGCTGCCCCTGATTAGGCTGCGAGTAAGGTTGTTGACCCTGGTAGGGTGGTCCTTGCTGTCCTTGACTCTGATGGTACTGGCCACCACCATACCCGGTGGTACCTCAAGCCATGTTCAATGGAACGGAAGCCTCAACATAAGGCTCCTCAGGCAAGGAGGTATACAAGTAATGATTCTCAGGATCATAATATGGGCCTTGCCCATCTGGGCTTTAGACATTACGTAAGTATTGAAAATATGCCTCCTCTACCGTCATATGATCGGAAGCAGGAGGAGCACCACTTGCGGGGTGCACAACTCTAGTGGTATGTGTCGATTGACCACTTTGTGCCGGACCTCGAGATGGGCCTGCAGCAGAAGTGACAACAAATGACGCTGTAACGGCACTAACAACCGGAGTTGACGACGCGACACAGACGGTCGGGTTGGTTGGGATGGTGAACTTGGGAAACAAACGGTCCTATGGTAGGGACGATGTTTTGATCCCACACAGAAGAGGAAGCTGCAGAGTTCATAGCATCCCTCAAAGATCTATAACGTGCCGGCACCGTGATACCCAAAGGTGTAACGGTGTAGGGAGTAGAGATGATTGGGGATGTAGCCGAAATGGGAGTATCAATACTCGACATGATGGATGGCCCACTCGACACAGGAGAGGTGTCGCCCATATCGGAAGAAGCCATTGGAGATGGGACACCGACAGGAGTGGCGGGAAAATCCTCTTCAGAGGGTTCCCAAACAGGGTTCCAAGAAAATTCGTAGAATTTGTCCTCTGGAGCTCGAGAATTCAACGGTTGGATGCTCGAAACAATGGGAAGAGCGTCACAAACCGATGTCTCAGGGGCAACAAAAGATGGAGACCCTTGGTCACTTGGGACAAGAGACGGAGTTGATGGATCCGCCAGGATGATCAAACAAAGACCCTAAGCAAACTAACGATAAAAGACCCTACTCAAAACTAAACGCACAGAAGATCTACCAAGGTAAATGTTATCGTAGCCAAATAAATTTTATGACACCAGGACACAACTTGACCTTTTCATGTTTTAAGAGTCGAGAAAAGGACAAAAGGTGACTCTAGTCGCCTTCGAATGTTTTGAGAGCCTGAAGTGACAAATGCTCTATAGAGACTTTTATTTTACAGAGTCCGAAAAGGATCAAAAAGTGACTGCTCTAGAGAAACTAGGCAAAGGGGTTTACCAGACAATCTGTAAAACTGCTTATACACCTTAGCAATCGTATGAAAACCAAGGACTTTCCGTAGTGCAGTCAATCTTCCTGAATACTGTGTTCGGTGCGTTACGGCTTGTAAGGCGGCAGACACGGCTTCCTATGGATAAAGGATGTAAACCTAGTGGAGTCTCCCCATATATACGTGACGGTACGTGGGAGCCCAAATCTGTGCTAGACCACAATTGAATCACACCAGGAGGAATCACCCAACCTTAATGCGAAATCAAGAGTGACTAGGTTTAACGACGCCGGAGCACGTCTCTAGCCTAGACCTCTAGAATGTTTGTGTTATGTTCCAATGCATTTTTAAGTAAATTCAGTTTATTTTATGGTTGATCTTTTAGTTAAGTTTCAGTTTAAATCCCTACCATATGTAATCTTCCACAAATTCCTAGATGCAAGCTACATGCGAAAGAAAGCCATTTCGTTCGATGAATCCTAACTACAAGAAGGTTAAGAGTTTCAATCAAACAAAATGAACTCAATCAACCAAACAACCTAATGCAGCTAATGGAAAACAAACAAAACTTTTTCTTTTCAATAATGCAACTAACGAAAAGTTCTATTTCATTCACTGTTAAATGCAAAAGAGATTATTTGATTCCTTTCTACAAGCACAATGCACTAGAATGAATTTCGAAAGATAACAACACTGAGCAAAGAAGCAAATTCACCCAATGAAGACTCAATGAAATCCCAAGACACTAAAAAAAAGTTCTCCAAATCGAAAGGAAGACAAGGCTTCACACGAGCTACGTGATCTAAGCTCAAACAAGGCTAGAATGAAATCCAAGCAAACAAGAGCAAGTCGTTCGGAAATCACTCAAAAATACTTCAACAATCACTGAAGAAAATGCAAAAAGCAATCACAAGGTTAACCGAGCAATCAAAGAACCCAAAACTCCCACGGGAGACTCGACACACACACACGGCCACTAGATGCCCTAGGATTGAGGCGTGAAATCGATGGAAAGAGGCAAACACCCGAAGGACAAAGGTTGCAAACCAGTCAAACAAGGCTTAAGCACATTCCAACAACTGAAAAAGAGGTGGAAAAAAGCAAATCCAAGCTCAGACAGCAAGCAAAACAAGTGGACCAAAAAACTACAATGCCTGGAGCGACTGTCAGGCTGCAACTCGCGCTAACCAGTGATTGGCGCGTGTTGTTAGTTAGCAACAAGGGCCACTAGCACGACTGTGAAGGCAAAAAGTGCGCTAATAAAGTTTGCCAATTTCAAAAGAAAATACGCAGTCCAGGGCTTGGGTCACAAGCTTAAAGCAAGTCAAAAAGCACAGGGGTAGCAAGAAATTCGATCCAAAGGCTTACCTAAGCAAGCAACCAAAGAAAAACCAAAGGGAGAAGACAAACTCCAAGTTGTTTAGTTTGTAAGCCAAACCGGAGATCGACTGAAGCGGCTTTGATCTACTTCACTACTCCAAAGCAATAGTGTTTCGAAGGCTATCTGGTCGTGTTTCAGACTCCGTCTAAGTTTACAAATCAAGACAACAAGCTAAACTCCCCAGCGGAGTCGCCAAATTGTTGGAGAGGTAAATCCCCTCTATGGATAGAGGTGATCCCTACTAGCCCAGAACGCGTCTAGCAACAATCAAACAATGATATCACGCAAGTTAGTAATTGCAAATAAAGAGTAGGTGATGAAGACCTACTTGAGATCCAACGCTTTAGTTCGTAGGAGAGATGGCGCTCGCGTTCCTTTGCCTTGGCCGGTCATGATCCTCCACTATCCACGTGAATGGACACCTGCACACAAGAGAACAAACACAAACCCAAGCGTGAATCTAATATATGCAATTATACATCAGTCAGGAAGGATATAATTCAACATCAACCATTACAAGTGCAACGAGAATGGAACCATAATGATAGTCATCTATTTATTAATATTCAAAAAAGGAGAATACAACCAGCGTCCTGACGTCAAGTCCTCCTTTGGCTGGGTGCTCAGCTACACAAGTCTTGCAAAAGCTTGAAGGGGTGAGGGATAAGCTCTCTCTCTCTTTAGTGACAAAGTCTCCTTACTTAGGGAAAGCCTTATGGATACAAAGAAGGCTTCTTGCAACTCCAACCTTTTGATGTCTTCCTTTCAGCACAAGTATTGCCACAAGAGTCTGAAAGCTATTAGAACTAGAACTAGAACTAGAACTAGCTTGTTCAAGCCAAGAGAACAAGCTTTTATAGAGGAGAAGGAAGAGATAAGGTCAATCCCCAACAATCATGGATTTGGCTTCATCACTTGGAAACTTCCATGGAATGGCGGCAAACAACTTTCCATCCAAGGAGATTCGGAGCCAAACCATCCTCACTCAACTTGGAATCAGTTTGGTGAATGAGGTGGATAGAAACTTCAGAGGTTTGAGTGGTTGAGAATTTTGCCCAAACTGGTTGGCGCGATTGCGACTCTGAGACAGAGCGCCAATGGCGTGCCCCTTCTTTAGGATTTTCCCCATTGGCGCGGGCATAACACAGGGCACCCGAGCTAATGAAAAAAGGGCTATTTTTAGGGGCAATGAGCAGGAGATGTCTTAAGGGCATATGAAGCTCATGTTTAGAGGTAAATAAGGCAAGTGGTTTCAAGTCTTTTCACTTCTCACAAGTCCCGGAATGGGTCCTCCAAAATGGTGGAGAGGTGTAACAGGGACGGTGACAAATGGTGACAAATTACTGTGCAACAAAGAGCAATCGTTTTGGTTAAGTAATCCACTTTTACATTTGTTGCAAATGTCAAAACTATTGGAATAATTTGTTGGATACACCGACGGAGCTAGTTATAGTACACAGAACCTATCTTCTACAGCCTGAGCCATCTTTGATCCAAGTGGCGAGTTAGTGAGTTTTAGAGGGGTATGTATTGGTCGGTCAACGAACAACATCACTGAATATAGTGCGTTGATAGAGCTCCTTTCTGATGCCATTGCACATGGAATACGCTGAATTGTCATCAGGCTAGACTCACAACTCGTCATTCTACAGCTTACCAGCATCTATTCCGTTCGGAATCCAGCTATCTATCGTATGTTCCTAAGGGTCAGGATCTTGGAAAGGTAGTTTGATTCTATTCAATATCAACACATTTCCAGAAATTTAAACACATTAACTGATTCATTAGAAAATTATGTGTTAGATAGACATTTGCAACATTTATAAAATAAAAGCATTTCATCAATATTTGCATCAAGATCATATAATTTAACCAAAATAAAGCTCCTAAAATAAAAAATATATATAACTGTTTATATTTTTTACATAATGTTCTGTGTCCAAGACAAAATTGGTCATACGAATCAAAAACTCAAAAATGCAAGGGGGCACCCTAGACTAATGATGTTGGCCATAACAAGTCACTGCCTGTGCTATCATATGTAGGAGCCTAGTCCATCAGCTCGGCACACCAATTGTATGGCGCTGTAATCTCAGAGGTAACTCGTCAGTCCTAACATCCTAAACACCAAGAGTGAGACCCTCGATCTGATCCTGAAATACTGCAAGGGTCTCGGCTATGTCCACATCGCAAAGGACAACCCTCCCTATAGCCTCTCCCGCTAGAACGACAGCTGCTACTCTCGGGCACACTGCTGGTCGCACTGGTCCGATATCTGCATGAACACATGAGTTTTGATTAATATTGATAATTTAAAAAAAAAAAAGAAAAAAAAGCACAAGAACATTATAAAAGCAATAAATAGAGATATGGTCAGAGATTTTTACCTATGACACCCCACTACTCGCCAATTGAAAACACCAAATTTGGGTCACCCCAGAAATCCATCTCAGCATAAACCATCTGTTGATGGTTGAACCATTCAAAGAAGGCATCATCGAATGAAATCTGCGATTGACCAGCATGTCTGGCCATGGGATCGACCCATCTTTGCATCCATGGTTCTGTCGGCGCTGACACTATGAGTGAAATGTACTGTGGTTGCATCAGTGGGATCTTCTCCAAAGCAAAAGTGGTTAGAATAGAACCATAACAAAAGTTCTTAGATCTTCCATTATTCACCTTGGTAAGTTGTTTTGTTATTGCCGAAAGTGTTGCATCACA